>WEDG01003183.1:0-76995 GCA_017591395.1 Schistocephalus solidus
AGTGTTCGGCTCCTCAGTGTGTCCCCCAGCGTTCTCTATGCGGTTTTTGTTATATCGACTCCAGAAAATAATCGGGGAAATAATGTCTGCATAAGGTCTGAAATAATGTGTGCATAAAATGAAGTCAGGTGATTCTGACATGACTATATATATATTTATATATATATATATATATATATATATATATATATATATATATATATATATATATATATATATATATATATATATATATATATATCTATATATATATATTGCTAATAGAAGCGAAGATGCGCGTTCCCGGAAATAAATGAGAAGAAGAGGCGATCACGGGAACCATGGTTTTATTGTCCTGACGTTTCAAAATCAAACAAGATTTCATCGTCGGAGGTAAATTTTGTACCGCGCCTCACAGTATAGGTGGTAACATTTCGGCTAATACAGGATTACTCAGGTTTTTGAATTTGCTTAGAGGAGGGGCCGGATTGGGGGTGGAGTTTCTCAGTCATCTTGCTGCTTGATGAGCATGGTGGTGTTTCATTCTTGGCGATCATCCTTTGCCTGTTCACTGAGTCCGTGGTGGACTGGGGAGGGCAGGGTGATATATATATATATATATATATATATATATATATATATATATATATATCGGAGCTCTTTAAGTTCCAGTTGTCCCTTCATTTAAACTGAATGATACCTGTATAATTAATTAACGTGCATAGTAAATTTTATTAGTTTCAAATACTTTACTTGCGCCTCTCTATTTCGAGTTTTGCGATAAACATCTTATGGCTAAATCTTTGAATAAACTTGTAAAAAATGGTTGTCAGATAAAGTGAAGGGAATGAAAAGATAAAACAGTTAAATAAAGAACAATGTTGAAGCAAGTTATCGTTTGGATTTATCTCCTTCTCATTCAAACATCTGCTTTTTGTTCTGAAGCATTAAAACAAAAGCATTTCCGGTAAAATAAAATGACTTTCAGTCTGCGGGGAATTTGGAAATGGAAGCGAAATTCATGAAATATACGGGGTGATCTACTTCGAATGTTGACATTCTTCGTTAAAAATCATGATTCCATTGTATTTATGAAAACCTAGTTGACGTTGTAACTAAACAGAAAAGAATAAGTGAAAAATTATTAAAAACACTGAGTGAGTCTTTCTAACATCCTATTGGATTGGCCGTTTAAAGAATTAGAATTCGCTTAAAAATGATCAGTGATAAATATGCAATAATGTAGTACAAGTATTTCCCTCGTTTTGAAGGATTAAGCGGATAAGTGAATAAAATTCATCTCCTAGGCCTAAGCTGAATCTTAAAGTATGAACCTGTTTTTTTATCCAATCGAGCTTACGAGCTTTTGACTTCCATACACCAATTTTCAAGCAGCTGCTTTTGTAAAGCAAGCACGAGAAACCCTTTTTACATGAACGAAAAGCAACAGCAACATATAGAATAAGGGGGTGTTACCATACAGATGAAAACATACGAGAAAGAATTATATGACGCTTAGTAAAAAAGAACTTGTGGGGTATGTTAGAACGACCTTGGATGGAAATGATTTTGAGTAAATTTATGGGGCTTGTCAAACAATCCTGTCAACAGTGGCTTAAATTAAACTTTAATTTGCGTAGTGAAAAAATGTCGGCTTTGCTGGCGTCAGATGTTTGAGGTGGGACTGTCATGCTCCATGCTCAGTAGTGCCTAATGCCAGATATTTGGAGGACTTTAACTGAAAAAAAGCTGCGAACAGAACGTAATTTGTCGTTTGTAGCTCAACCGTTTGCCAACCACAACAGGGGTTTTCATAGAATAAATATACAACGTGGTTCTAAACTCGGTAAGATTGGAGTCAATGCGTGCATTTACTGGCCAAAACAATTCAGCGAACACAAATACTTCCTTTTCAAAATTTCCCTAGAGGTTAGAATTGTCAGAGATGCAACTGTCTGTTTTTATTGCTGATTCAAACGATAAGAAACGCTTCTTCTTTCCTCTGTTAATTGCACTCTTGGATATAGTCGGCCGATGCAGTTAACACAGCAGACATCGCTCGATGGGCTTGAAAAGCAGGTTCATCCTCATTGTGTGATCGGTGCTTTTCTAGGTAAAGATAAATTCCTTAATCGAGTGAGTGAAGTTAAATCTTAATAAAAACGTTTTTCCTGGCAGTCGAATTCTACATCAATATTTTTTGCACTTTGAGCTTAAAAAGTGAACTTGACCTGCTTAAGGTCGAGTCAACATCTATGCGGATTGACTTATAGGGACAGACCGTTTTTTTTCGAAAAAGCACTCAAGTGATTAATTGACATTGACAGATCCCATGGGGCTAGCTGTTCTGAGGTCGTCATTTAAGTCGGGCAGGGCTTCGCTCCTGCCAAGTTTATTTAGTTTCAAAAAACTAAAAACAGACCTGATTTAGCCTTTTCAAAAAACGATAATAATGCTGTGTTCCATCTCACCTTCTATGGCAAGCTATTTTTGACTGACACGTGGGAAGTTAGGCTGAAGGTGAGGGCTTGGAATATAACTTCAAAATAATTTTGCTCACAATAGTGAAAAAAAGAAAGGATTCTTTTCGAATTTCTATCTTTTTCTTGTCAGCTTTAACCACAACATTTTTGGTCTCTATCGTACAAATATTTTAAACTCACTAAGACCATACTTGCCAGCATTTGGCGTTTTTCGAAAAGTTATCTTTACCTGCCGGTGATTTTGAAGTAATTGCCGCTGTGCCACTGAGGTGAGATTTACGAAATGTCAGCTGGTGCTTATCTTCGAAAACTGAGCCATCTGGATTGCCCAATCAGTAAGTACTGCAGTGCTTGGTTTTAGTTGCCGTTGAACTAAATTGCTTTTTGCAAACCAATCTGTTAGCAGAATTGTTGAAGTAAGTGACATAACCTGAAGAATGGATGTCCTATCTGATGGTTAACCTAGACATGTGAATGCAGACACTCACGGGATAGACTAAGTCTTTTTCTCAGAGCGTATCTCTGACCTGTTATATCGCGCAGCTAGCAGTTTTCATTCCGTCTCCAAATCCGTGCACAATTGTTTTTGGAAATAGTTCGTAAAATCTATTTATATCGATTCTTTTTCAAGCGTAGAAAACCTACCCGAGTGTGCTGATATATCACTCTATGATAACGTCAAAAGCAAGGTCTAAGCAAAACCTTTAACGGCTGTTCAGCCATTTTGCCTAATGATTTCTATTCAGTCGTTCGCGTCCCTAGGCATGGCGATTTCTTAGACGTAAATAATTCCTTTCAGTTTACGTAAGCCGCGATTGAAATGCAACTCAGCCTCGCGTAGAAGCATTTTCAGCTTTCGATCGGCAAAACACATATGACAGTCATTTAACGAAAGAAGCGCAGGATTTTAGATTTATCATTGTTGATTTGGGCATGATTGACGTTAGTTCGGTATTTCATGCTTTATCTTACAGTAACGAGTTGACGGTAAAACCTCGGATGGATATTCTGTGGCAATTAATTTTAGGCTAATAAACTTTTAAAATTTCAGAATGATGTCATCGCGATGTCAATGTATGGTTTTCAGAGTTGCATGCGTCTTTATGGAAGGGAGACTAAACTTTCCAGTCCGGCGGCCAAAAACTGAATAACATTTTGTTTCAACAATAACATTGCAGAAAATGTGCGTCTGCAAACACATGTGGAGAATGACCTCTCACCTGGTAACGCCTTCCTATGTCCATAAACAGTGAAATCAGCCAGATAATGTCACGCGTTTTGTGATATTTGCTAAGTAAACACCGCTTTCTTCTTAAGAGCCACATTTTTTTCATAAAAAGTCTATTTGCCTGACACTTTCACAATTAACGTCTATATCCTTTAAAGGCAAACCCACTGAAATTAGAAGGAAGTTCGTTACTTATACCATGCAAGGTCTTCAGAGGAAGAAAACGAAGAAGAGGTGAACACTTGAACATTTTGTTTATTGACTGAACATTTTGAATTATCTCTGAAACCGATCATTACAGAAAGTTGCAGAAAAGCATTATTGGAGCATAAGTTGCGCAATATTTGCAAAATGAGCACACAGCAGCAATGAGAAGGAAGGAAACTAACTTCATTGCGACGGCACCCAGCCACACTTTCAAGTTTGATGAGGTTGAAACTCTTTCAAGGGATGACAATTACGTGAGCCGGGAACTGTTTGAGCCTAGGTTCTCCGGTCCGCAGTCGCAATGACCTTGCGGTTCCATATTCTGTGTTGTGATTTTTTCTGGGCAGAATTGTTGGCTACACTGTGATGAGGGGGTTGAACAGCCGTCCCGTTGAGAGCAGGCCTAATGGCCGGGTAATTGTCACGCCAGGAAATCGACAAAATGTGATCAAATCAGGGCCATGAAGCAATCAGCGCATCAAGCATGAACCCCAGCGATGAACACGGAGGCTGTCAATGAAAGTAGGCTAATTGTTTACCTGGTCATGGTGCTCTATAAATACTGCAAAGCTACTGCTTCAAGTACCCTTTCAGCAACTTTTTTGATGATAGGTTCGCGAGAAAATCCGAGGCGTCCGGCCAATAAACAGTGGGTTCTAGTGATCGCCTTTTCTTCTTCATTTTCTGAGTTTCTTTATGGAACTTGCTTGTTCGCTTCTATCAATGTACAAGCGATGTTCCTTTGTCAGCTGATCCACCACCTAAGCTAGCACAACGCCCGGTTATTGAGGTCAGACTACGATATAAATGTAGAACCTTTGGGCCCACGTTGCGCCGAGGACCACTTAAAAGTAATTATTTAGCCTCCATCTGCAAAGGAGCTGACCCATCTTAGTTAGCGCAGTGACGCACACCGATTCACTTGCGCGTGTACGACACGCAGTAAGCAGGTGTTCTTATAGGTCGCATCTACAGCTTGTAAAGTAAACTTCATGACAGACTGGTCTCAAGTAGATGAAATAGATCTTCTCTCTCCGGTAGTTACTGGTTATCCTCAGTTCATCTAGAAGACATCGATAGAATGGCATGCTGTCAAATATATTGAGCAGTTTGTAGCATACTGCTGGAAACATCTGGTTACCTGAAACACTGAAACCCATCAAAAAAATCTTTGAATTTTAGTATGCTTTAGGTTTCATTGATTCATTTTCTTCATCCACATTATGTGCAAAATCTGTTTTTGATGCACATTCTGGCGCACAGTGCTTCGGACAATTCAGTAATGCCTTGGTGGTCGGAACCCAGCTGGGTGTGAAAGGCTCTTTAAAATCTGTCGGTCGTTTGTGCAAAACACCTTTGGCTTTCAATAGCGGGTGAAAATCCGCGTTCAAGAGACCGTTATAAAGAAGGGGATTGAGCGGGTAGAGCCCCATTTTGCGATAAAAGTATTTCTGATGGGTGCTGGAAATGGGTGGCTACCACCACACACGTTCATAAGTCAGTACCTTTAAGAAGAGGTAGAGAAAGGTAGAAAAACTCAAGTTATAAAAAAATCTTATGCTTCGTGATCCTTTTGAGACAAACCAGGGGCTTTTGCATGAAACACTGATTTGCAAGTGCATGATTAGCGATTAAATCAAAAAATTTGTTACGCGGGGAGACGTTCATATTAGTTTGCCTGATCTGATGAATTTGCAATTAAGCTAACTAATCTGCAAGTGGATGCTCGAACACGCACCATGATTGAGTAATGAGAACGTAAACTCTAAAGTCGTACGCATAATGATTAGTTTTAAAATTCAAAACTAATTTACCTGGGTAGAAACGATGTGAGTTAAAAACGGATAATCTCACTATGTTCTTTCCACAGCAAACTTCGAACAAAACGCATAATCACCAGCGCAAAACGGAGGCAGGGGATTGGATCAGCCCGTATCCGCAGGAAAATGCGAGTAAAGAAAGACATGTTTTAAATGGAGAAAGCGGTTGTTTTACACAACAATCTACTTCTTTTCTTGCCTTTGCTAAGACTTTCCCTATCGCTGAGTAAGTAGGTAATCGGAGAACGCATCAAATAATACTTATTCCTATAACGTAACCCGTAAGCCAATGTGTTCAGTTGTTGTCACGCCGATGGCACCAATGCCGATAAAATCATGACAGTAAATGGCTCGGACGTTTAAGAGTAAGCGGTACGAGAACCAAGCGTGACCAGTTTCATATATTGCGACGGCTGCTTTTTAGAATAAGTACGTGGTTGCAAGTGACTGATAAATAATAATATTTTCCATCTCCTATGCGTTCCGGTGCGTCCACCTGTTCCTGTCTCTGATGAAACATGTCGGAATAAATCATAAAGTTCAGAAGAATGTAATTATTTTGCCATAGATAAAATAATCCTTCCGGTCACTTCAGGTCACGCTTTGTTTGCTTTTTTAAGATTTTGTCTTTTCGAGTTTATGGAATGCTCCAACTTATTCTTTTCTCGCTTTCGAAGCTTTTGTCAACATATTCGATTTATTGTGTATTTTAACCAAGATTCCTGTTATTATCCTCCTTTTGGGCATCTTAAAAAACAACAAATATTGATTAATGAAATCACTATTCATCCATTACTGAAAATTGATCCTTTGAGTACACCCAAGAGAGATGCTTTTAGCAGCTTGTTCATGAAGTGATGCCCATTTCTGCCCTGAACAAAAATACGGCATCGCCAGAGAGTTGTGTTAGCTAAATGAACGATCATTCGTGGAGGAATGAGTGGTAATTGTGGCCCATAAATAAATTTTTCTGAAAATCCATTTTGTTATGATTGTTTACGCTAGGATAAATGGGAATCACATTGCTAGTGCTTACCCTTGTAGGTTTCAGTCTTTGCGCACAATCGAGTTTTATGCAGAACGCAGCCTTATTGAGCATCCGAGTACCTTGCCTTGGTATTGGACATTTACCAGCGTGAAGCAACTTCACACACATTAAATCGAGTCAATTTATCGCCAGGTCATATTGATGTAAAGTTATAAGAAATCACTGGATGAGAGGGAATGATAAATGCAGTCCTAGGAGGGGGCGGCGCAACGAGGTAGATCGACCAATCCATTTTAATTAAGATATCGGCTACTATCGATTGGCCATTAACGCTGTTGCTTAATATCGTCAATCGACCACTCTGGTTCCGTCAACTCTCTCGCTCTCAATGTAAGCTGAGCGAAGGTACTCGCTTGCATGGAAAAACTACCGGTTACTCCATTTAGCAATATCCTTGTAACTCGCATTTTTACCGAAGTTTCATATGCGTCCAAAAGTCCTTTACTCTTTACTGGGGATGATATGGACAACCAATTTACAATTTTCCACAGGAGACTAAAAACCAACAATTTTTTTAAAAACTAGAAATGATTCTGTTTAAAGCTTTTTTTTTTGATTTGAAGGGAAGCTGGACAACTTGAGAGTATAGCCATGTTCACTTGCACAGTTCAAAGTGGCCTCCTATCTCCACAATCCATTTTACCGGGGCGAACGCACTTGGTGTTAACGCGCACATTTCTATGAAATCCCAATAAAGTACTGTTTATATTTTTACCTTGACAACACAAATGACGGTCGTCTGTAAAGCAAAATGTACCAAAATGAAAAGAAAGGTGTATGTAACTGAAATAAATAAATCACACTTTTTGTGAATTTAACGTCCACAATTTTAGCCTGTTTGCTGTGACAATGATTTGTTTTTCGTATATCTGAGTTTAACCTAGTAAAGGTTTACTATGAACATTATACTGTAGTTGAACTGACTTCTCTTAAGATGAAAAAAATAGAAAATATGTTTTGCAATAATTTTATAAATCAAAATATTTGAAACATTTAAGGGGAACTTTTATTTATTTCGTATTCCGACAATTGCTTATGCGGATATCTTTCCTTAATTAAGGTGGCGCATCCAAGCATATTTTCGATGAGAAGACATTGATATAAACCCGAGATACCTACCAAATGGAAATGCAAAAAAATTAAAATTGACTTTTATCTCCACGAAACGCAGATAGAGTCTTGTGCAAATTGGCAGCCCATTTGTAGAAATCCAGACAAGCTGCTGATTTGAACAATTCGGGTTTACAAATATTTGTGATTTTATGACAATCTTTCGTTTTAAATTGCGGACATTTCCTTTCCTTTGCAAATACAGTTTTATTGTACGGTCAATCAGCACATAAAACATTTATCTTCAATATAAAGCATGTGGTACAATGTAATTGTTTGATCAAGTTTAAGATAATGCGTAATTTATAAACGCAATGGTTAACAGAATAGCAGCTGTCAAAGTATCTTAATTCTGATCCATCTACTCTTTTCTGCAGTTACAACCTAAGATCAGCGCAAAAAGCCTGTACTACAAAGAAAAAATTAATTTCATTCTTTCGAAACAAAAACTGTCAATTCATTCTAAAAGTGAGAAAAAGGTGGCCATGTTTCAATGTTATCTTAATTTAGGCTTCGAAAAATGCAAATTAAAAATGTGCTTGCAAAATTCTTATTTAAAGCTCTTTATAAAGTTATCATTAATTTAAGAAATTTTAAGGATATTTTTAATTTATTACCAGCTTTTGTTGCAAACGTTTATTTTTAAGGTGATGAAGTGTCGTGTTTCTGTGAGTCTAAAAATATGACCAAATGGCTAATTGCATAAGAAATTGATTATCAAGATTGTCTTGCGGAACATATTAATACATCTAAGTTTATGCAAAGTTGTTTAAAAATACTGTTAACCCTAAAGTATGTATCACTTTTGTAAGTACGTTCTACAAATCATCCTTCTCCTAAACCAGAATAACTCATAATGACATTTAACTCATGAGTTACTGACCATTACACAAAATAGTGCAGACTGCACCCTGCAATGTTTTAAATCACTGAAGAAGCAATCGTACGAAAAATAAGGCTTATTGTTGTTAAGAAATTAATATAACCTTGTCTAGAAATTCTATTATTTTCTAAAAGGAAAAAATTACGATAAGGAAAAAATTGATCTAGTTGAGTAAACTGAAGTTGTCAATGTATCAGAATCCTACCTATGAAAATAAACGAGTAAATAAAGCAGCAAAAGGTTTATATTTCTTTAAAAAAGTGTTTTTTTCAGAGTTTTGCAAATAAATATTTAGCTCGTTTTAGCGCAACGTAAAGTGCGGCAATCATCAAGCAGTCTAAAATATGAATGTATATTCCAACACCGTTTTACGAGAAGTGTCAGATTTACTTCCGTTTGCAGATTGTCCTAGATGCGTTAGACCAAGGCAAGCAGATTGAGGCTTGATTGCGCTAAAACAGACGTCACAGATATATACCATTGCAAAAGCTCACATGTTCAAAGGAGGATCAACGTCTAATAAATTTTAACAGAATCATCAGGTGTAATTGTGTACCATTTACTGTTTAAAAAAGGACTATTTTATGCTTATTTGATCTATAACTATTTCAGGTTTTCTATCACAATGAGTTTAAGATATTATTTAAAAATCTGATGCAACTTTACGATTTTCAGTGTCTTCAATAAACTGTCCATTAATGTACATTCCATTCGGTGTTTGGAAAAACCTTCAAAATAAGATATTTCGTAAAAGCATTTACCGAAGAAGTGACTTTTTTGAACATTCTTGCTAATGCAGATCTGTATCTTATTTTAAGACTCACTCAAACATGAGAATTCGCTGCAGTGAATCATGAAAGACCAAAATAGCCGGGAAAATATATGCCTATACTAATTTTAATAACTTTCTATAGTAAGTAACCTTTTGAGAAAACGCATCAATTATTTGTTTCACTGTCAAATGCCTTGGTGTTTAATGTTTTTCCAAAATGAAGTACAGCAACAAATGGGATCATTTGACCGGTTTTTCGTCTTCACTCAAAAGGTGGGATCCAATTTTTGCAGAAAATAAAATAAATTAATTTCCCTTTTTCTATTGGAGCATTTTCAATATTTTTACTTAGTTCTTAGTCTGCTTTTAAGATTTTAAACGCACAAAAGCGTGGCCGAATGTTTATTAACATTTTGCGAAAAACGTTCAGTCTTCTGCCCCTTCCGTTTCATATTTTTCTTATAAAGTTACAGTCAATTGCACACCGGAATTGTCTTGACAGGCTTTGCACAAACTGTGACAGCGAAAAGTAGCTGCATGTCATCTCGTATCCTTTATATGCAACTTAACTTTCCTTATTATTGGTGAAGTAAAACAAAGTTCATGACAGAATTATCTGTACAAAACGTCATAAATATGCAAAACAAAATTGTTTAGATTAAATCTGCCCTCGTTTTTCTGGAAACAGTGTGATCCCTGAAACTTGCATTCACCTTATTTTCGTGAATAAAACACAATATTTTTTCTTCTATGGAACGATATATCTTCGATTCTTTTCTGGCTTGTATTAATGTTCTTTCGTAGTTCGGCGCACAACAACAAAATGCTTTGATCCGTCGCTTTACTAGCAAATTAAAATTCCTGAAAAGCAAGAAACGTTGAATTTTTCCCAATACAGCCAAGTTTTCCTATTGATAAACCGATCTGCAGTGTACTCTTAATTATTTAACAACTTTCTGTACATTAATACAATACAGTTAACAGAACTATCACCTTTAAATGCCTGCCCTGCCACTACCTCAAATTCTGATCTAGACATTTACTGAGCAAGTTAATCTATTGTACATAAAAATCATGTTTACGATTGCACCTGACAATTTGATTTCAATTTTTGGGTAACTGAACGGCCAGTCAACACATA
The DNA here is from genome assembly GCA_017591395.1 of Schistocephalus solidus. NCBI lineage: Eukaryota > Metazoa > Platyhelminthes > Cestoda > Diphyllobothriidea > Diphyllobothriidae > Schistocephalus > Schistocephalus solidus. Next base: position 10,672 of record WEDG01003183.1, read on the forward strand.
AAATTTTAAAATGTTTTATTCCTGTGACGTCCTTCGCATCAAGCAAATCAATGTTTCCCTTACTCAAATGCACGTCACAACTGCCAAAACGGAAATAAAAACAGTCAATTACCACGAACCCATACTAGAATCTTTACATACATTGTAGACTGGTTGTTGACGGCCATACCGTACTTTACACCTATTCGTAGAGTATATTTGTGTGCTATTCTCAAATCACATACAACGTTTACTAGTTTATTTACCTGTTTTTTTGTATGGACTGTATTTTTGTACAAAATTACCTTCAATTACTATGAGACAACGATTTGTGGCGCTGATGGAATTTTCCGGCAATTTTAAAAAAATATACTTATCACTTTTATAGTTCTAAGTCTTCAATTTTCTTAAACAAGTTCGGTAAAATTTCTAAGTTTCAGTACATTTATTTGTATCTGTCTGCGAATTATTAGCACTTTTTAAGTATTTCGTTAATCATGAAGTATTCACGGCTAGTTCATGGTCAATCTCAAGCAAACTATTCCTTAACACATATAATACATCTAAAGAAGTTGGACGAAAGGAACCTTTTATTCTCATACCCAACAATTCGAATTAAATTTATTAGCCACTGAGCACCATGTCACAATTTGACCTTACAAAGAATTTTGCTACTCTGACGACCCTATTGGCTAAGCCTAGTGCTAATCTCTTTGCTTTTGTCATCCACACATTGAAAAATGTAAATACGAAAGAAATACAGCAAATTATCTTGAAAATATGCTGAAATCTGTAGTCAAACTTGAAACTGTTGGCTTGGGGGCACATTTAAAATTGTATTTATTGCATTTGTTGCCCACTTTTCTTGCAAAAGTAACTAAAGGAGTATTTTCAAACAAATGTATACATGCGCGGATATATTTCATCAATATTTTTTAATGCGAAAAAGTTCAATACATTTAAAAATAACTTTTTAAATTAGCTCTAAGTCACTCATTATTATTTTAAAGTTTTTGTCCTTTCGTTAATGCCAGTTTGCGAGCGATTAGTACTCCTGCATAATTATGGGTAGTCTGCATGAGGTAGGACACATACTTTAAATTGAAAAGTGGCAAATATTACGAAATTTATCTGAGGTCCATAGCCTCCGAGAAAACCACATCACAGTTTTCTCAGCTGAATCGACTGAAACACATATCCAATTTTAAGTTATCCATTTTATATTCTGTGACATGTTGGTAGGTTTTAACAAGAAAGTCAGTGACCTACGATAGAACCGGTCGTTGCTTTTGAAAAGACCACCTGATTTTAAATCCAATCTCTTGAGTTACATCAGCAAGTGGCTGTTTCCCCTTTAAACGAAAAAAACAAATTCAATTTTCTTAGCGTGCCTATTCCTTTTTTTCAGGCTTAAATTCCTGCAGAGGAAGCTGTCTGCGGTGGAGCTTGGTCGCATGCGAAGGAAGATAGGAAACAGAACCGAAAGTTGAGAGATTTCATGTTCACAAAACGCAGACAGTGTTTTCTTTGTCCGTTGTGAAAAAAATTTTTCGTTAAGTGATTGTAAGCAAGGCGGAGGAAAAGAAGGAGAATGTCACTAGTTTAAGTAGGCCGATCAGTCACTAAAATGGTGACTGACTGGGATTCATGTTTTACACACACAGAAGGTTCACTATTGCATCTGGAACTGGCTATTGCGAAAAAGGTGGAAAACGATTTTGGTAAAACTAAGAGCAGAGCGGAACTACCATACCTGAAAAATGTTGGCAAACATTCTCAAGATTTTTCAGTTGCAGTCAATTCTAAGTAAACGTCACACCAGGATTAACTTCAAAATTAGCATCGTGAATCAAGTAATCTAGCTTCTGACAGGCAAAAAAACATATCTTGAAAAATTGGAATTGTCGAGCAGAGAGGATTCTAGCAGGTGCATTCTTATTTATTATACCACACAAATTAAAAGAAAAAAACGTAGGTTTAAATGCACGCCATTTTAGAGTTTGGTAAAAATTACGATAATTTTAAATGACAACTGGCATGTTTTTTTCCCTCCTGGTACGTCACGTCACAGCGACGAAGCAGTAACCCAGATAATTGCCGTACACTTCCCCCCTCCCCTCCTTATCCCTCGCTCCTATAGGAGTAGCCCATAACCCCTCACCTCTGAGCACCCCCGCTACTTACGGCTTATTGGATGTTTTAACTTTTGTAACGCTACCCTCCATTATATTATTGTAAAGGCTTTTTGATATATAATTGAAAGCGTACTTTTGTCGAACTCGATTTCTTAAATACAGAGATAATTGCTTTGGTAGCCGCAGTTGGACTGCTTTATCATGGCACAGATGCAGGCAATCCTGTCCAGGATTTCCTTCTTCAATTTCAATTTTAGCATTCGACCAAGGCCTCTGAAATAGAAATAGTTCCGTTTTGTGACGTTTGCGCACTGTTCTTAAAGAACATATTCAAAAAATAGCTTTGAAATTAAATAGCGATTGCGGACCTCCACAGAATCATCATACAGTGTCGAATGACAAAGGAATTACACTAATTTCTTGCAATCGCTATTCAATATTTAAACGTGAAAATATAAAGACTAAATAGTAAAACTATACCCCATTGGATCCTCATAAATCGCCGGACTTCGTTTCCAAACTCTGTTTGTTACCGGGATGGTGATTATTAACCTATAAAAGAGGCGAATGTTGGGTTGTCCCTTTCAATGCTAAGGAAAATGTTTTTTTTAAATTTGCACAATCCATTCTGATACGCAAATGAAAAAAGGTGTGGGTGTAACTTTAGATAGGTATCTTTGATAAAGAGGATCGTATACCAGGCAATACAACCTGAAACAGGCGGACTGGACACGAAACGACGAAATTGAGCCACTCATCGCTAGGTATCCATTCAAGTCACGAGTGAACGGCTATAGATCGAGGAAGACCTGCAATCCGACACCCATATCACACCGAGGCTTACCTTAGTCTTCGCGACCATTGGTAAAATTTGGGGTGTGGTCTTAACCAGTAATAGTAAAAAGGCAATTCGTGATGTCATGTTCTCATGGGAGGAATCAGAGGGAAGGAGGGCCAAGCTCTTTATTCGAAGGGCTTGCGTAACAAATTACCAAGTCACAAAACCCCTTATTTATTGGACTACAAAAGCTTCCAGAACACTCTGGCCTATGGGGGGTTGGACGTGAATTGGCTGCCATTGGCAAGGTGGCCCGCCGTGGCTGGTTATTGGACGGGCTGTGTGCGTGCCCAAAGGTAACATCAGTGCTCACTGTTGCAGCATTCGCTGGTTGAGTGGCTGATTTTATCCAGTCACCCGGCCCGATCTGCTGTGCGCTGGATGGTCAAGTCATCCTTTCGACATAGGTCATGAGTCCACAATTTGTTCGTTCCCCGTAACACGCAAGCACTCAGAAGTATGCGCTTCTCCTTTCATGATCTGGTAATTATTTCTAAAAGTGTGATAGGTGCCTAACTTGTCAGGTGGAAAAACTACCCATTTAAATTAACCGTGATTTTCTTGGAGATGAGTACAATTTTCCAAAGGATGAAACAGAAACACAGTCCCTACAGAGTAAGATTCACAAACGGAAGGAGCCACAGAAGTTTGGGGTAGGATATCCATAGAAAGCACAAATATTAATCTTATATGACTTGTATCTACTGAGTTGTGAAAAAATCACAAAGTATGTTTCAAAATTATTAACCATAAACTTTGCGCACAAAGAAACAAAAACGTTTTAAGAAAATTTAATAAGAGGCAGTAATAAACGAACGTCTCTGCGCCACTGAGAATTTCAAAACGTGTACCCATGAATGATAGGGAGGACAAAAAATAACGACTTTAACTAGTAAAGGTCTTTTATCTCCCCATGGTTCGCGTTTGACTAGCATATATTTAAAGTCTGAGGAAAGTCTGGTTATAAGGACTCCCGCATTACGGCTGGCCTTGTGCTAAAATGAGAGGAAAATTAAAGAGTGGGTAATTACTGTACGCAGAAGAAAAACACTGACAAAAACGAGGAAGAATGGTATAGTCCTTTTGGCTTATTAGCTATCGCAAACAGCCATTCCAAACCCAAGGTGTTGCACCACCCAAAGTTCGAACACACGATCTGTTGACTAGAAGTCCAACCCACACATATTTGAGCATCGGGTTCCTTTTGCAGCCTGTTTCGATTGTGAATATTTTTATGAGTAGATGGGCACCGAAGGATTGTTTTTGGAAAATTTGTTAGCATCTATGCATATATATATATGGCAAAGACATTATACCATACTTCCGACATAGGTACTAGCTTAAAGCCCAGACACGTGTTTCGCCGATGTTTCTGCTGCTGCGTGACACAGCAACGAGGGGTTCTGTTCCTTAGTGGGTCCCCTAGCGTTCTCTATGCGGTTTCTGGTATATGGACTCCAGAGAATAATCAAGGAAATAATTTCTGAAATTATTAAGTGCAGGACATGGAGTCAGGTGATTCGGACATGACTTTTTAGGGTCAGATCCGAAATTTCAATGAACATTTGGGTCGAAGACAATCAACCACTGTGGAATAACCACGTAATGCCCATTCTACAAACAAGTAGTACTACAAGTAGTATGAATCTTAAATGGCAAAGACATTATACCGTACTTCTGACATAGGAACTAGCTAAAACCCCAGACACGTGTTTTGCCGAGGAGCCAAACCCCTCGTTGCTGTATCACGCAGCAGCAGAAACATCGGCTTCTCAACTGTTGTTAATATCCTGATTCGAGTGTCAATAATTTAGTTTCTCCTGTCTTCATCGGACACCCTTCTGTTTCGAAATTTTCTCCATTGTCGCTTTGCCATATAGCTTTAAACTGAAGCACCAAGAAACAAAGAGAATGAACATTTTTGTACTAAAACTAAGTCAGAGAACGACATAGCCCCCTTTATGTTAACAAGTGCAACGGCCTCCCCACCCTTATTCATTGTTAAGACTCTGTCCGGCTAGAGTATTCAGCAGCTCGGGAAGCGCTCAGGCAAATTTATTTTCCAACGCCAGTCCCGGTGCCAACTTGCAAAAAGAGTGAGGACATTTCAGTGGATAATGACCTGCATGCCTTCCATCAAACAAGAAGCACAACAGAGGACAGTCCTTCTCGGTGAAGGTGGAGCCGTTAGTTGCCCTATGCATGCAGAAGCATAGCGCTGCATCCTGTAAATACAGCAATTCTATGTGTACGAAATACTCCTATCTGTCTCTGAAGAAGGGTTCGAGTTGGAATCCAAAACTTCCGGCGAATAAAACTTATGTCCCAGAAACGTTTTCTCGACACAGGAAATAGTTACCTCATTAGATGTTAACGCAAGGCTGCTTGTGATGCTTCGTTTACCCTATCCAAAATGAGGATAAGTTAATGTGACAATTAAAAACACCTGTCATGTAATGTTTTCCATATTTTGGGTGGTTACAGAAGCTGCACGTACCACGCGTGGCCGTGCGTGAAATTCTAGTAATGTTACTATCCCATGGTCATTCGCTCACCTAGTATTAGTACAAAACATGCGCATTCTCGTGTTTTATTGCTGCGCTAATCTATAACACCATCCTGAAGTGATATGGCAGGAAATGTCGATGTAGACGGACAACCGACGAAGACAGGGGAGACTGAATATTCCAACGCTGGAATCCAGATATTAAATGGTGTACAACTAAATATACTTTAGAAAGAACAAAGTAGCAATGCTTTGTTTGCTATTGTAAAGTTGTGTGTGAGGAGCGTTATATATGTTTCTGAATAAATGAGAATAGACTTCCCACAAAACAGAAAACAATTAAGATTATCCAGTTATTTTTAAGCTTGGATAAGCCGGTTTTACACAGTGGCTCCGACGTAGGTAAGATCATCAAATTATTTGCTTCGACGAATTAATCCTATTGTCCGTGAAATTAAATTAGTCACTGGGGGTTGTGTTCATTGAATCGTGTGAGGCATTATAACTCTTACTGGAATCGAATTCACTGAGAGATTGGTAGAATTTCGGTTTTAAAAAAAACTAAAGGAACCCATAATGTTTGTGGTTATGGTGACAAAAGCAGAAGGGCTTCATCAGCATCCATTACTGTCTGGATTTGCATGCTGTAGAGTAAAGTAATTTGATTTAAATTGACAACGCCTCCTATCTTTCGCTCAATTCCCAAACTCCTACGAACCAAGGTGGTAATTTCTGGTTGTAATACCTTATTTGATAGATAAAGTATGTCTTACTGGTACCGTAGCCATCTGCACCACTCTTTTGTTCATTTCTTCAGACAGCAGTACACAATTTGATTAAGTTTAAACGGATCTATTTACATTCTCTTGGAATATACACGTACATTTAGGCTGTAATCTGATATCTCGCTGCAAAATGACAGTAATTGTGTATGTTTTTTTAAGCTTTTAGGTACTACGTTTGACTTAATAAATATTTTTTCAACTCGATTCCCGGTCAAAGTCCTATGAAGTAAAATATCTACTTAGTCGCTTAAGTTCTTTAGTGCAAACTGCAGAAAGTCACAAATATATGCTCTTATAATAGTTTATCCAATTTTTATACAAAAAACTGTCAGAACTGCTTATTAAAACGTAAGGTTCGGGCATAGAGATGTTAAGGTTTTTTGTTTGACTTCTGCGCGTACCATGTCCAAATTCATCCGGTCCGACAAGACATGATTACTACAAACAGATGTAGTACGTTAAGAGTAGGGCATTTAGCCAACTGTCGGGCCTATTTAATTATCAGGGACGAGACCATAATCCTTTGGCGGCTCTACTGGACTGCCACAGACACTGAATTATATTCCGAGTTATGTCGCCTTCATAATTATTACCTCATCATGTTCCATTATCAAGTACGGCAGCATCCATAGCTTGCCTTATTTAGGGGCCTTAGTTGGCGAAATTTTCCCCGGCAAAACTGAACTAGATGGCAAAATGGCAAGCTGAATTTTCTGTTGTTATCTTTTACTTCACAGTCCAACACCTTTAATCGGCCACATAGATGCTAGAGCAACTTTTGGCCAGATTGTAAGTGAGAAGACATGCCTGACAGCGTCACCTAAGTCTGTGCTACCAGTAGAAATTAAAGGAGGATATATTTTTCCCTGGTTAAATGTGCGACTTATTGAGAATTTTCCCATATGTATCTTCTGCTGCATGTGTTATCCCAGCCGGCGATTATCACGGTGCACTTAGCGCCATGTCCTGAAAGGTTGTCAAACTGACAATTTCACTCAGTCAGTCCAATGCAAGTTTATGCGCGGTAATCGACTGGTGGTCTGAAAGTCAGGCTGCGACGACTCCCTGTTAATGTAACCTCTGTCACACTCACAAATGTGATATGTGAGCCACATAAGCAATTTTTGTGCGAAATCACGGTGCATATGTTTGTTGGGCCAGGTCATGTACATGGACAACGCAAATGAGGTCATTAAATACAACAGAAACTGCGGCTTAGCCAGTAATGTGTGTTGGTTTGGAGTGTTTGACAGGTGGACTGATATTCAGGCTGAACCTTAATGACACTCCCACACCGTGGGATTCGAGTCAGGCGTGGCACTAAAAGACTGCAACCGACGCCGATTCTAGTCTTCTTAACTCTATATTGACACTTAGCAAACAAAAATGAGGGCAGAGGGAGTACGGTAGCTGCAGCACAATTCTAAAATCACTTTAAAATAATAAAAGCACAAATCACCGTTTCTGCACTGCCATGCTCCGAGGAACACAGTGGACATCGCCAAAATCAACAGTCGGACTGTTAAATATTGTTCCTCTAGATAAGCAGATGGGGCCGAATTTAGAAAATGCAGAGGAAACCTTAATGGACCGAAGATGTCCCTTGGGCGAACCAGCAGTGTTTAGGCTTCGGTGGGAAATTTGGTTTGAGAGAACTGGGCAGTCAGCCATTTTATTTGAAAAAAAAATTCAATTGAACTTTGCCAACTCTCTTCTACATTTGTTGTGCTGCAGATACACGAATGCAGTTGAATGGTTAGTGTGTGATAGAAGTGATGAAAAACCAAAACTTTTTCAGTAAATGATTTGCGGAACTAGAAAAATAAACACGTTTTAAATGTAACGCTTTCTCAAAGCATATATTTTAGAGCAAAAATTGTAACACAAGCATTTCGTTTGTGGTCATTGTCCCTTATAGTTCATATTGGTTATTTAAGGCTTGTCCTTCGAATGACATTATCATGAAAGATAAGGGATACAGGAACAGCCATTTCTGGCTTTTATGCCGTCAGCAGTCTGCCATAGAAAACCCCAGGTGTTTTTAACAACCTCGAGGTTCAAACCCACTGCTTGATGGGTAAAAGTGTAACACTCTGACAAGTAACACAGGGGCTGGTTTTCCTGCTGGTTTTCCTGGCGTTTTTTAACTCCGATTAGGGGAAATCATTGATAATTTTACGGTTCAAACTTTTCCAAGTGTCCTTTAGGACTCACAACCGACAATTGCTTAAATCTGATTAAAAGAGGGGGTGAAGTGGTTTTTTGGGGCCATAAATTTAAACGCATGGGATTTAGAGGGATCGGAAATACCACAAATAAAACCACAAACAGCTTGTAATCATTAAAGTACTTTTTATCATTTGCAATCACAACGAGGATCACAATTAGCCGCCGAAGATGTGGTATGCCCTTCGATGAAGTTACTGGAATCATAAAGTAAGCTCAGAAGTCAAACACTGTTTCTAAGGGAACGTGATTTAACTGTTCAGCCCTAAACTTCGTTGACCAACCTTTGCGCATGCTCTGTGTTAGGGCATTTCACTTAAAAACACCCAATGAACAAGTAATTTTATTTCAAATCTCATACTTTTCGAAACCTACGCTTGTGTATGAATGGATGACTACGGCTACAAATAGCGAAAGGTCAATCCAAATCGTTCTTGTTTTCACCAGTGCTATTTCCTGAAAATGCTTTTTGTTGGCATTTCATTGCTGACTATGGTTGCCTATATTGTTTTACGTAATGTACAGTTACAGTTAGCCTTTTAATCAAGTTTCAATAAATATTTGAATTCATAAAGTAAACACCTTAATCATGTAATATTTCATATTAAACTCGCAGCATGTTTTCCATGCAGTTTCAAAATGAACACAAAAGGTATGTCCAAAGCAGTAAGACTAGAGTAATTGTGTGCTATTGACGTCCCATGAAGAACGAATCAGACGAAATTTCGTTCTATGTTGAAATACATTTATTTGATTTGATGACGCGTTATAACGAGGTTTAGTACAGGCAGCGTAACAATGCCGACAAAGACAAGAGCTTTGTTAATCTGACTCTGCGAACTTTAAAAAACGGAATAAGTTTTTTTTAGTTTGCACCTTTCTCTTCTGTAAACCAGATTGAATGAAAAGATAAAACATCATTTATGGCTGCTAGGGTTATCTGACAACAGAAATTCTAATTTAAACTATAAATGCTATCAATTAAGTATCCCACTTATTAAGTTGAAAGAATTCAATTAGTATTCGCAAAAGCCGCAATATATTAAGACATCAAAAAATAGAGTTAGCTTATTGCGAGATGTCCTGAATAATTGAAAGCCTCTTTTTGTTTCTAACTAATAACACCGCCAAGTTTGATGCCCCAGAGGAATGGGTTAAATCGGTCCACTGTCGGCAGTTAAAATTATATATCTGAACTGTCTCTCAAGAACAAATTTTGCCTTTAGATAATTGCTCCTGTAACCACATTCATAAGCACTTTGTCGGTGTTCGTGATGTTTGAGCCGCAAACATATTTGAGAGTCCCATTAACCGTATTAGCATTGCAATGGTTAAATTTATGCAAGAGTGACTCGTACTTTGAGTTTTATCATTTGACCGACTCCCTTCTTTCCATTTCTAACAAGTAGTGTGATAATGCAACGCTGATACAATCTCTGAACTTCATATGGCATCATTTTTCTTTAAGAAGTTGGGACAGAGCGCTTAGTAAAATACTTAGAAAATAAATAAATACTTAAACTGACTCCTCTTACTCTCTATTCTCTGTCCAGCAATGTCAACGCAAAAGATACAGGTACTTTGCTTCTTCATGGCCAATAAATCTGATTTGTACCATCGAGGAGAGATTTGGCTTTTTATTTATTAAAACGGCTTTATGTCTTCCATTGCTACAAAAATATTACACGTGACAGAATGCAAAATAGGGATGTATATCTTTTGATAACAAACAAAGCAACAGAATTCACCCATGGCAAGAAGGTAAGAAAACCTAGCATTTTCCCAGTAAAAAAACACTGAGATATACTCAAATAGGTAGTTTAAATGAAGAAAGAAATCTTCAAAAATTTCCAGAAACGCTATTGTAGAAACTTAACTGAATGACAAATATACACTTCGGTGGTTCGAAACTTCCAGCATTTGGAGAAGCTAACTACTAAAATGCTTTCCATCAGAATAAGCTTTATCGCAAGGAGTTTACGACACTTGTTTTCTAGGTTTGCTTTATGACGCAAAAATTATAAACGCAATTTCTAAAGAAAATCGTCCTAGAGTCGTTTCCAACCGTCCTTTATATCCCTAAAAGAACGTTAATCTCTGTCATTTATATCTTTATATTTCCTAAAACACCTAAAAGTGTTACAAAATTTTCAAACAAAACTAATTTATTTTATAATGAAAAGAATAATCAACCAGTTAATTGGGAACTTTAGGTTTTTTTATATGCTGGATAAATATGACTGAATAGATGCAGTTGAAAATAATTAAGTACATGACAGTTTAAGGCATACAGTGGATGAAAAAACAAGTTCCGAATTAATCACAGCCATGGAGCACTATCCTGTCTACAATCGGTGAACCTAGCGTATTAATCGAAACCAAATCTGTGAACAAGAAATGATAAAACGAGAGATCGCGGGTGATGGAACATTAGGCATTCAAAAACGGAATGCTTCAAGTCTGTCAAAACCGGTTGTCCTAACCTTCACTGACTTCTCTGCTTGATAAATGCTCACGGACACGCCCGCCAGAACACACACACTAACCACTTCACCCATCTCAAAATACCTAATTTATCAATCTGATTTGTCTGTTTCACACACAGAGGCAAATTGAAAAACCTACAGCAAGGTTATAATTACGCCTTCTGCGCGGCTGTGCTCTTATCCAGCAAATGATGGACTAAAAGCTGCTGAAACGTTTTCGTAAATGCTTCCTAGATTTTCAAGCGTAAGCAGCGTGTTAAGATTCGACAGAATCATATAGAACAAAAAATGGCTCACCAAAATAGTTTGGAATTGCTTATTTGTTAAGTTCTTTTTGAGAAAAGGCTTCAGTTTACTGAAACAAAACAATATGAAATAAATCGGAAGTATACCAGGAGACAAGTAATGATTTTTAATAGTCAATTGCTTTAGCCAATTAGCAGACAAGCGATGGCCTGAAGTTCCGACGAAAGGAAAACTTTTATCGCTTGAACATAAAGCTTTATTTGAGCTCGTATCTTATTTTTCTAAGTGCTCTCTGAGAGTTATCTCTATGCCTTCATATACGGGTTTCTGGTTTTGTGTACAGTGTGCGTAAATGTTGCAACGGAAACCCTAGAGTTATTTATCAACCGAAGGAATATCTAAATGATAACGACCAAAGGAACAAGTTAATATGAAACAAATAAAAGATATTTTTTCATCGCCTATCGTTTGGAATTCTCTTTCCCATACATGTTGCCTAAAATAACTTATTGTTGGCTTTTTTGAAAATGTATTTAAAGTGACATGTGGGTTCGCGCAGGACATTCACCGATGTCTATAAGCTTTTTTTTCTATTTCTACATCGCATGTAACTGATAAATTAAGCAAACCTTTCAAAAAATTGACAAAACAGTTAATAGTACAGAAAAACATACTTTTGAACCGCCTGAGGGTTGCCTATCTAAAGCACGTAAGGAATGTTCCCTTAGTGCAAAATGTTAATCTTCCGTTTTGCCAAATGGTCAGAGAAATTCTTCAAAATCAACCCTAGTATCAATTCTCTTTGTATGAGAAATATAAACAAATAATAACCATCTATTTACCAATGAAGCAGGTTAATAAAAAAAAAATGTTTCCTGACACCGTCACCTTACAATACTTTTTAAATAAATTCGCTGCATTAACAGGGATTTTTCAAGTTTTCAGAACTTGCCGGCTATAAAAAAAACAGTATTTCTTAACACAATAGTAATGATTTTTACATTTTCCTGAAATTTTTGAATTCACCTAAAGTTTTACATTAATATTTCAAAGCTTTGCTACATGCGTTGATGCCTGCTTACCAGTGATTAGCAATCTTAGATGGGGTATGGACTAATCATTTGTCAGTCCAGTTGGCGTGGAGGTACCTGTCCAGAGCTCTGGATGGCATCGCAAAATCAAAACATCGATTGACCGAATTCTTATCCGAAATTTAGGCTGGTATGAATGAATTTGTGCCAAAATCCAGACCTATGAGCAACCACCTCCACGTCCGCTCGACTGATAATTGATAAGCAAACGCCGTAAATCTCTCAAAAAATTCTTTTTTGCTCAGATCTCTGGCTATTAGCTCTTGCACAAGCTGAAAAGCTGAGACAAATGAAGGGTTAAGGTGCTAAAGCACATTCTTCTGTTACTCATGAAAACAGCTAAAAGTTGAACATTCGCCTCCAATTCAACAGACATTCCAAACAGATTACACTTGTGCATGTATCGAAATGATGTTTAATCGTGACATAAGCAAAGGCTGCATTAAAGTTAAATCTTTGAAATTATGTATAATCGTAAGATAATTAGTGCGCTTTTTGAGAAGAACACGTGTTCCGTGGAAATTGTAGGTTTCAGAACGGACGTTTAGTAAAACTCTTTGCAATGTGAGTCAAAACACATCAGCTGGACGTGCAGTAAGTGGGTATTTCCACTTGGTCTCTCAACGCAGTCACCCGCATGGTGGCTGGCAATCAATAATTATCTTATATTTAAAAAGACCAACAGGGCCGTTTAAAGGTTGCCAAAATGAAGTTATGGAGCACTTATAGCTGTCAGATTAACAATGCCGACGAAGAGAAAGGAGACAAGAATGACTATTTGTGACTCATTAGTAGTCATCAGCCAGTCAAAGCCAATCCCAGATGGTGCCCCCTCCAGGATTGAACCTGCAACCCATTGGGCAGAATTCCAACGCTCTTTTCATTGAACCACGGGCCCGTTGTCTAGGTGGCTGTGCCCAGGAATATTGACTGCATTCGCTGATTAACGCTCACCGATCTTTGGTGGAATACCCTCGTCCCACTCACCTTCGAGACTCCTTATCGAGCCCTGCCAGCAGCTGCATGGTGGCAAGTAGATGTAGACGATGAGTAAAATTATCAAAAAATGAGCATAAAGGCAGAGCGGGACGAGGTAAGTTTTGTTTATGATCTATGAGCGTTCATCAACGAACTTATAGGAGTGTCGTTTGATACGTAATTCGCTAGGTATGGACATTACGGGTGCACCATCCATTAGCGATTAGACCTGACGGTCGACGAAAACAAAGGCAGACATTTTTATACTAGTTGTCTCGTCAGTTCTGAAAAAACATGACTTTTTTATGGGTTAACTTAAAGTATGCATGTTTAATAAAAATGAAAAACAATGCCTTCATTTTGCGTAATCGGCACAGTTCACCTACAGTAAGTAATATGATAGGACGTACCACACAATGAAACCCTACTTTTTCGCTGAAAGCTTTTATAATTGTCGAGCCAAATGTCAACGGAAAAGTCGTTTTTTATAGTAATTTCTGTCTTTTCTCCCGAGTTAAGTTGATGTTACAAAGCTCACCATGTGAGCGTAATCATAAATGATATGCGGATAGTTTGGGCAACATTCTTTTTTTGGCTGACCGTTCAGTTCGTCCTCGAGGTTTTGCAAAGTTCGTAAAGAAAACTTTCAAACATTGAAAAGCCATCGGTAAAAATCGCAATAACCTACAGGTGACGAGCACAGAATGCATATTTTGCCTTAATCCAGTGAGCGGTAATGCCTAATCCGAAAGAAAATCAAAATATTACGTCCTAGGGTTCTGGCATGGGAAGGCATTACGTTTAAATTATTTAAAAAATGGATAAATAAATGGATAAATGAATGGATAAATTTACGCAAAAGTTGATTTCCATGGATCTCTGACGTTCTTTATGTAAATATATAATGGTGCATTCTTGAACAAATACTGAAAGTTTGAGCTCGTCTCTCAATAAAAAGGAAAACAATTACAATGCCATTAAATGTGCCTATAAATAAAATATTCGGAAATTTCGTTGATCCAGATAAAATCTGTAACTTTGTTTCATGAAAGTATTTTTGCCTTAACTTAACTGGTAACTAAGTTTGCGCACATAAAAAAGGACCAGACGCATGCAGACAGTCTGGTTGTAATAGTTGGATGACCAGCAGATAGCAAAATAAATTAAAGTTATGGCAAATATTTGAAACCAAGAAGTTCACAAAAATTGCAAAAATCAGGAAGTAATGCAATGAACAAATGCAAATCTGGTGGATTTCAGTACCTCACCAACTGAACTACGACAATGCGTCCTCCAGATAAGTTGGAGAGCGAACTCCGCCTTCTTTAAACTATTGCGTAGAATGGCTTTCCGGAAAATGTTTATATGTAAATATATGGATGAACGTCGCTAAATCGCAAACATGCTGGCAGCTTAGACAAATGTTGAGGGGATCTGGCAAGCATGATTCTATCTCGAAGCTCTAACGCTGCTTTCGAGCAAACGCACCCCATCGTTAAAAAGACGTGTTTACTTAAGCAATCCACTTATTCGCACTGAGGGTAAAGACAGACTGCACTTTCAGACATCATAAAAGGGTATTTACGCCTTTAGATGCTTCTTGAAGCTGCTTATATTGGTTAAAAAACTAGGTGTCTAGCCAGGTTGATGCTAGAGCATCATCCTGCATGGGAAACGCAAGCTTTTTTACAACATCATCATCATCAAAAAATCCACGTTTGACTGTCAGCGGAAAATTAAGAAAGCAAAGGCAGGAGCTAGGCGGTTAGCCAACCAAACCGGCCCTAAGTTTTTCATGACTGCAGCTGAATTCAGAAAGTATGTTCACACCTGCTCAATCGAATAACGGACACAAAGAAGAGATATAAAATTGTTAGACAAATCCTTTTCCTCCCTTTGCCCTTGACATGACCCTGAACGGACGCAACCCTCTCCGTAGCACTAATTGTTCAACTGCTGTTTAAATTTGTGGCACTGTAGGCTTCCTTATATAGCTGTTCAGGCTTGGTGATCAATAATCGAAAGCGTACGTTTGCTTACCTTAAATTCCAAATGCTTACATTTAAATTCAAATTTAAAAGGAATAACCTGTAAAGTAAGAAATCTAGATTGCTCTTGCATTTGGAACAAAAAGAACAGGACAGAACATTAACATATAAAGTACAATTATTTAGACTTTATTAACAGTAGAACGATAATAGAGCATTGAACCCAACGGAGTATGTGTAATTTATTATTATTATGGGCTCGCTAGTGTACTGACCATTGCAATGTGTGCCATGATGGCGTTTCATTTAATGTTTTGATCACCAAAATTCATGCGTTTCCATAATGATTGATGCTACATCCTATATCATTCATGAATTCTAGTTAGGTATCTGTCCACTGACCCTGATAATGCGTAACAGATAGTGTAAGAAAACGAATTTTCATCGTTGCATAGAACTTACTAAAAAGCTTTGAATATTGGAAAATGTAATTTATTTGTCGCTCTTTTCTGTTTCACTAAGAAAATTTATTACTGCTGCAATGAAGCGGTACGTTTGGAAAGGAAAAAATATCAGTCATGCTTTTAAAGTTACCATGGCATTTGTGCTGCATGTAGAGAGGACTACATACCTGGTTAATTCATAATTGCCGCGATTTATGCCAAAAAAGGCTATATTCCTGGGCGCTTATACATCTTTATTAAGGAAGGTATGAATGTTCTGTATTGTGAAAAAGTTAAAAAACCAGCATCGAACAGACTATCCTCAAATAATTTGAAGGGAATGGGAACATTTCAGGAGGCTTAAGTACGGTTGTTAGTTGTTTTGGGGCAAATAACGAAGATCAGAAACTTACTATTACTGTTCAAATGTTCCTAATAAAAAACTGGATACCTCTATAAATAATTGCCGACAAAAGAAAATAATTTCTCTGTGTCAGAAAAAAGCATAGAAACGAGTGAATGTAAAGTGCAGTATTGTGTAATGAGCAATTCTCAAGCTCCTCAACTAGATCTTAATCTTTTAAAGCCCTACATATGTGAGACAAATGCGCCAAATGTTTCAAATGTTTTCCTCGATTCCAGGGGCGTGAGAAAGTTCAGGTGGAGGCAGTACAAAATCCCTCTGGGTTTGTCGATTAATTCCTCCCAAGCGTGCATTCAAGTGAGCATCGTCCAAGTCAGTAAATTGTCCGAGGAAAAGAGGAAATGGTTTTGATTTCAAGCGTATCATTTTGAATTTAATGAACCGATGCAGAGCAGTTCTTTTGAGAGAAGTGTAATATTTAAAAAAATCAAAAATTCACGAGCATCTTTGGAATATTTGAAACCCTGGTGGACAACCTAAGGAATCCGATATCACAAATGATCTTTTTCACCATTTTCTACTTAGTCAAAAATCTCGAATAACTAGATGGTCAAGCAAAATTTACCAATGGTCTTTTAGACCAAATATGCTTACACAAACCTCCTTTTATTTGTCACAACCTACTTAATTAGCAGGAAACATTTAATTTTGAAGTAAACTCTATCGAGTGTTTAGATAATGCGTTAAAAATAATGCCCTATCATTTTTACAAAATATTTTTTTAAAACTAATCTGAAGCTCCGAAAATATTTCCAATTTCTTTTTTTCTGATTTTATCACAAAATCCGCGCGCCCTTTCTGTGAACTTGTTTAACTTTTATATGAACTGTAGAATTTTCATTCTCTGGAAAACTTTAAAGACTGTGCATGGCATATTAAAGCTAGTTTTTAATGCACGGCTGACAAAAATTCCAGAAACTTGCCTATAATAGATCCTTTTATCATAAATGCTTCGAAATATGACTAATTCGGGTTCACTTAGAATATGTATAGGGAGCGATGAAATGGTTTGACAACTAAGTAAATTATTGATTATTATTTCCTTAACTGAGTGAAAAAATTTATGCAAGAATTGAAAAAATAAGGCAATATACAAACTCCATGATCTCTGTTTGAGTTTGAGTGACTCAGCCAAGGGCAATAAAAGCTTAAGCTGAGCGTTATCGTTGGGTTTTCATCATACTGGTTTTTGAGTCTGTTTGCGTTTAGCTGTTATAGAGATTTAAATGCAATCCTTTTCTTAAAACGTTTTTAAAGCAATTGCTCAATTAGTAAAAACTGTTAACAGAATATATAGCATAATTAAACGTACAGACCTCTTTGCTTTTGTTTAACGACAATGGAAAATCTATAATGAAGTACGTAAATACTTTCACTCAATTCAAGTGTAATATATCAGACCTGTGGAATAAGCTTAAGTAAAAAAACCAAATGAAATTACACATGGTGGACTCTGAATCGCCACAAGAACTTTAAACTACAAATTTTCTCAGTTCAAAGCGTAAGCTCAATAAGGTATCTTGAGATTTGTTAAGGCAGTAGGTTGTATGATTACGAAAAAGGCCTTACCCCTAGTAAAGAGAAAGTATTGCGTTAACCACAAGCAGAAAATTAACAAAATCACAAAACTTGAAAAAAGTGAATATGAGCCTAAGCTTGATTCATTTTGAACATCCTTAAGTATATTCAATTAACAAAGACGACTTCAATAATGGACTTTCAACGGAAATAATTTGCAAATATATTTTCCTATTGAAGCGCAGTAAAAATTATTTCTGCCGTTGATATCTGCGAATTATACTGACACGGAATCTTTATCCTAGAAGATCAGAGCAGAAGACTGAGTTTGGTGCACACGCGATCTTGGAAGCAATGACGAAGAGCAAACATCCCACTCACTGCCAAAACGGTGCAAAGCAGTCAGGACACCGATTGTTCAGATAGCATGATTAACTCCCCTTACTTTTCAGCATATCTCATGTTCCATCTCAATTCTCTGTTAAGCTAGTCAATTTTCTCCAGCTGCAGCAGACTTTACATTGAATTCAGCTTACCTGTACTCAGACCTGTTAACTAAGTGCATTTCTGATTTTTTTAAAGTACATTTGGATGCATGCTTTGCGACAGGTATACCGTATGCAGTTAAATATATTGTATTGGCACATAAGTCTATCAAACTGGCTTCTCTAATGAATTATGGTCATGTTATAATGATAAAAATGGAAGAACAACGACGGGAGGATACATAAAAACTGCAATAGTTCGTTGTAAGGCTTTTATCATGAAAAGGTGTCTGAATCATAAACAAAGTTTATTTGGATTTTCTTTTGCCCTTTCCGGACGTTGTACTTCAAAATAATTTGCCAATTTCCCGACTGATTAACATTTTATTCATCGAAAGTAGTCTGTATTGAATGGATCTCTTGAGAGATAATAATTGATTTAAATAGAATACGGACCTTCGAGACTAAACCTTAGTTTCTATCGTATATATTTTACAACGTCCGAAAACGCAAAAGCACGCTGTCAGAGAAAATCTGGCAGCTCTTTTGAAAGAGCGAAACGTACAATTCTGATGGGTGTTAAAGCTTGTTTCTAAGGCGTGACACATGATATACATCAGTCACTGTGGCCTCGCATGGATTGTGTCACTCAATAAAAACGTTTATTTAATCATTCTTATCTAGTTTTTGTCTAGTAAACCTGCAATTGTTGGCGGCCGGAACGTCAATAATGACGTGCAGTTCATTGGCCGTCAACCAATGCACGGCGAGCACGTTGCGATTAGGTGTCTAAGGGAACCAAACCAAGGTGTCAAATAGCGGCGAAAGTGCCGGTTTTTTAGCTTTTCGAATACTTTTATTTCTAAGTATCTGTCACTTCATTGTTCAAAGCAAAAACACGTGGAACAGGAAAGACGTATTATGGCAACTGCTCACGTCCAGATACCTATGCTTGTTTTTGAGCAAACGCTCAAGAACCCAAATGCTCCCAATTTATATTAACTCCAAGACTCAATGAGACAACCTTCACAATTGCCTAAATTTGCCGCAGGTCAGTGCTTTCTTCCTCATAGGCCGACCGAAACGATGGGACAACTGCGGTACGTAAATTGAATGAATTGAACGACTATGATTTTACCATCAACCGCGGGTTTTTCCTATGATTTCGAAAAAGGTGGAAATAGAACACAAACACCAGTAAAGAGAATCAAAACAATTCTGCAAGTAATTTACTGGGTCTAAAATATTATTCGTACGAATAGAAAATACAAGTTGAATTTGAATATGTGCTACCTGAATAATTCCTGTCAGTAACAGGAAGAGTTCATTCTCAGATAAAGTCTACCGATTGTGTTCAAAGGTAATAAATGGGTTGATAAATTACCGCCATCCTCTGAATTCTGGTTCAGTCGTTGGCAACCTGCCCTCTCTCTGCTTACTGGTTGACGGCCAATGAATTGGCACATCTTAATTGACATTGAGGCCGCGAAAAAAGCCGTGTTACGGCTCCCATTGCGAGCTGAAGTACAGGTACACTAGACAAAAACAGGCAAAAATGATTCAAGACACGTGTTTATCGAGTGACAAAATCCACGCGAGGCCACAGTGATGAATGTACTTCATGGGGCACTTCTTAGACACAGGCTTTAACACCCGTCAGCCTCTCTACCCGCTAACATCACTGGTTGGTAGAAAGACACTGACTAGTGTCTGGGAGTAGGAGGAGAGCGAGGAGCTGACAATCAAGTACTAGTTTAAATTTTAAAGTACTATTTTAAAGCTCAGTGTCTTGCTCATATTGGGCCGTTGCATGATAAGCCTGCGAGGAGCCTTTCACATCTGTATGTCCCCGAGTTTTCACCGCGTGCTTTCTGGTGCATACTGATGAATCGAACCTCTCGCAATATCAGCGCATCCCTAACTATACCAAACTAATGCGATTGAATCTACCATGACGCGCAACGATTTGCGGAGTAAAAATGCTTGATAATTGACGAGACTTGGGCTGCAATGCTAAAAATGATTAATGTGCTTTTATTGCACCCTCAAAAGAGTATGCTTCGAGTTTTCCTTATGGCTGCCTCGTGCATATGGAGTGATAACCAGGCCATTTTTGCACACGGGAATATGCACCCCCCTACCGTTTTCCATTTCCTTACTCAAGCTAAACCATAACCGTTGAACACTTAAGTCTATTCTTAACGAAAACCTTCCTGCAATTTGGCGCAGGATCAACTGCATTAGAGGGAGTACCTTTCTCTTATGCTCCTTTGTGACGCACCTAAACGGAATGTTTAGATTTATCCAGCACTTTTAATGTGCAGCGTTTATTTTTTCTACTTAAACTATTAACTCAGCAAATAAACAGTAAAACGTGTGTCCTAAAACGGATTTATATCACGAGTCTTCTTGCATCGGATCGACGGATCTACCCTAGGCAGCCCACACTTTTATCGACTGACAACAGCAAATGACTGATAACCATGCACAGTAGACCGATCATTGTGTCGTTGTCAGTGAAATCTCCCGAAAAATATGTTGGTTCATGTTCTTGGACAGTGATAGCAGGCGTGACAGGTGTATGGTGGGGTTCCTGGCCATTTTCTGCCGGTGGCAGTGAGATGGATACTTGAGTGACCGACGAGGCCGATCCGTGACATGTGTGAGGTGGAAGGCAGGTTAGGATGGGATCATTGCGACTGAGTTGGCGCTGGTGATGGTGATAGTAAGGGCAGCGCTGGTGATAAATGAGTTTCCGGTAGTAATTGGTGCGTTTTGTGATGGCATTGCTTTGTTGTCAGCTTTCTTATATGTGTAAGTGGTTGAAAAGACCCACACAAAATTCGAATATTCTAAGATTACGCAGGCAAATGACGAACGTTTGGCAGAAGTAGGTTGGAGGCAAACGCATGGATGAGGTCTTCCAAATTGTCTAGATTGATATGAAGCTTTCTGATGGATGCATTCAGACAGTCCTGTCCCCCCAAATCTGTAGCAACATGAATGAAGTTGCTGAAGAAAAGTCACTTGGATAGGGACTTTTTATCAATCCTAAACATATGAACATCTTATTTCTTACTGTTTCCTTACAATAAGTATTTTCAAGGATTTCGATACCAGGGATCACGGCTTGATATCAAACGTTTCTGATTTTTGGAGGAAGCTGAGGAGAAAAGGCTTTAGTTTCCTCTGATATGAGATTTTGTTGATTATGTTGTGAATCCTGAATCGTTTTTTTACGTTGAACTCCACCGAAATTGATGCAGGATACTATGTAGACACTGCTTGACACCATGCAATGCATGACTAAAGTCTTCACCGTGTTTATTGGCAGCCGAAAGTAGACAAAGACTGAGGTGATGGCTTCCTTCATCCTTTTGCAAATCCGTTTCCGTTATAATGTTGAGTGCACATTCGTCCACAAAATTCAGAATGTACACTCTTACCTTGGGCAGTCTTGAATCTGCGTGCACTTGCCGAAAAGTTAAGCATGGGCCCAGTAGTTGAGATAGGCTTGACCGCTCCCAGAGTATGTGTTCATTAGCACTGCAGATCCCATGAGACTGAGGAAGGTAGGAGCAAGTTCACTGGTCTGCTTCAGCCCCCTGATTACTGCCAATGATTTCGTGGCCGACGAATTGTCCATGAAATGTCATCACAGCATCCGGACGTTGCCTCAACATTTAAGTAAATAGCTGCAATTCTTGAGGGATGTCACCTTTTATCCAAATTCTCCAAAATAAGGCATGTCCGTCAGCCGGGGCTGTCATGTTTGCAAATTTCAAATGCGAATTACTCCGGACTAGGTGCTCTGCCACAAGAAAACTGATTAACAGCGCTAATGGCATCTTGCATCATGGAAAGGGTGATCGCGTTTGGCGTTGCTTTTGACTTAAGGACTTCGTCGTAGACTGTGGTGGGCCGAATGAGAAGGATTCTGAAATGTTTGCTGCCGAAAGGGCGATTTTCCATCGGGCATTCTGTGAGAAGTACAAAGTTTACAGTACTGCAATTTTCTTGTTGGTTTGAAGACTTCAGATTGTTTTGCTGACTGAAAGAGTTCGGTCCTCGTTCGGCCTATACATTCTCGTATTTCTTCCACTTTTCATATCATTTTGTCATTATAAATTTCCCTGAGGCTCTGTGGAACTATTCTTTGACGTTTGAGCTGACATCATTTGATGGCAATGCCTGTGGAATGCGAAATGAGAGTTAGCCGACAGTCCGGTGCATTTTCATCAGCATAAAACAATCTGACGCAAAGTTGGTCAATGTGCTGTTAACTCCTGTGGTTGGGACTTTCCGTTTTTTATTATCTTGGTGGCACCCGTCAGCTTCCTCTACTGGTTTTATATATTGGTATGAACCCGTTGGATTTTCCTTGCTTTCATTTTGTATTTTGTGTCATTGAAAATATTAACATTGTAGTACATTTACTGTTCTAGTTCATTAAGTCTTATGGATTTTATGAACTACAGCCTATTAAGCGAAATCGGCGCACTCTGCATCCACTAAAGTTTTATATCTATAGAGAACCATGGCTAATTAAGATTTACAAACAATATAACATTTTATAGCAATATTATTTTTTACGAAAATCTACAAATAACAAAAAAAGTTAAAATTAAAACCAACCTAGTTGAGTAAACAGAAGTTTTAAAATGTTATGAAAGCCTGTTCATGCAACTAAAGTATTAAATGAAGCAGAAAAAGAAGAATTACTTTTTAAAAAGTCTTTTTCAGAGTTTCGGACATAAATATTAATTCCTCTAGATAAAGCGCAATGTGAAAGTTTTGCCGTCATCAAGCGGCCTAACATGCAAGTATATATTGCAACACCGTTTCACGAGAATGACAGTTTGTCGTCCGTTTGTACATTTCCCTAGGTATATTCGACCAAGGCAAGCAGACGTTCACTTGATTGCACCAATAGAGACATAACAGAAATGTAATATTTCATACGTTTGCATGTTCACAAACCAGTCACTGTCTACTACGTGTAAAAAGAATCGTCAGGTGCAATTTTGAACGTATCATTAAGTGTATATAAACATGAATATTTTATTGAAACTTTATTCCATAGTTATTTTTGGTTTCCTATTAAGATGCGTTTTAGATAGTCTTTGAAAATTTGGTGGATTAAGTAAGATTTTCAGTTTCTTCAGTCAACTGGCCATAAATGTTCATTGCATGTGATTTGCTTAGTAAAACCTTCAAAATAAGATATTTCTTAAAAGCATTAACCAAAAAGCGACTTTTGCGAGGATTCTTTCTAAAACAGACGGCTGCCTGGGTCATTTTTGTAGACTCACTGAAACTCAAAAAAACTCATCTGCCGTAAAAAAATTGAACATCCAAAAATAGCCGGGAAATATAGGCCTATACTTGGTTAAATAAAGTTTTATAGTAAGTTATCTTTTAAAGAAGTGCTTTAGTAAGATATTTTACTGCCAAATAACTGCGTTTTTAGCGTTTTTTTAAAGTTAAGTCAAGAAACAATTTGTTTTAGTTTAAACAATTGTACGTCTTTGCTGAAAAGTATGGATACAATTTCTGCTGAATATTAAAGAATTATATTTTCTCTTTATATTGGTACTTTTTTCGATATATTTGCTAACGTCTCCATCTACTTTAAAGATTTCGTACGCACAAGACTGTCCGAAACAATACAAAGATTTTGTGATAAAATGTTAATTTTATGTCCCTTCCATTTCATGCTTCCTTATTCATTTATATTCAACTGCATACCAAAATTGTCTTGATAGGCTTCGCGCACACCGTGACAGCAAAACGTCGCGGCGTGCCATCGCAAACCATTTATTCATGCACATCTGAGGTCCTAATTGTCGGTGTAATAAAACAAAGTACATTCAGAAAAGTTTATAACAGCATTTTGTAGAACAAAGCGTCATATATGTGCAAACTTAAACTGTTTGGACTTACATCTTTCATCGTTTTTCCGAAAACAGTGATATCATTTAAACCTGTTTTTACCTTATTTTCGTGAAATTGACAAAATATTTTTCCGTTCTCCGAAGGGATATATCACAAACGTTTTCCGGCTTATATTATTGTCCATTCTGAGTACGGCACACATAAAAATGCTTTAATCTGTAGCCTTTAGTAGCATTGGAAAATTCCTGAATAACAAGAAACGTCAGATTTTGCCCCATGTAGCCCAGATTTTTCCCATTTATAAACCAAGCTGAAGTGAATTCTTTATGATTAAACAGCTTTTCGTGAATAAATTTAATGCAAAAAACAGAACCAACGCATAAAAATGATTGCCCTCATACTACCTTAAATTCTGCCAAAGCCAAAATGATCAATATAAAATCCTGAATTTGTATTGTTTCGAAACCGAAGATCGGGCATTTATGTTAGAAATCATATAAATATACTACTTATTCCCAAGACATTATGAATGATTGCATAATCAGAGACAACCCACTAAAAATTACAAAATATTGCAAAGTCAGTATATCTTACTCCTGATAGGTCGAACTGGGAAGAAATTCTTAAATGCCATAATAATAAATGTGCTCACACAGAGATTTCAAACTTTATAGCGAATTTTTGTTAAGCAGAAATTAACGAAAGCAAACCTGGATATCGACTGAAGTTTGACCGCTTGTGTACACGAAGCGATATGTCTTATTTTCCGCATGCACTAATAAAGGGACAAGACGGCTGAGATAAACTTACGCCCTCCTACTGCTGAAAATTCGACTAAGCCAGCTTGAGCGGCTAACGTTTCTTGCCCTAGTTATCGCAATCTTGGTACTTCTTCTCTAATGGTAACAATTCAGCGAATGAAACCGTTTGAAAGAATGGTAATGAGTGGCACAAAAGGGTTTGTGGCTCAATTAATACGTTTTCGGCACGCTTCGACCATAATAAATAAAAAAACTTACCCAGAGAAAAATGGAAACCTAATTCAGAAAAAAAGGCATATTCCCACGCACGAAAGCTCAATTGGACACTGGTGTTTTCATATCCCATTGCAGGCAGCCCATGGTTAAATTCCAGGAGGATAGGGGTTTCAGTTTTTCGAAGTTAAAACCTTAGCTCAAAACCTCTCGTTTACCCTTCTAACCTCAACACCAAACCTTCTATAGCCTCCTGAAATTGGCTGCAGCCCTTTCCTGTAATACGGGGGAATACTTATGGTCACATCCAACTAAAGAGGCCCTCATGAAACGTTGCTTGCTGACTGCCAATGATTCTTCTGAAAATAACGTCTGTACTAATAAATGCTTAAAAATCCTTATATTTAAGCTTGGGTTTTTCGTCAGACGCAACTGATCATCGATTTGAAGCAAGAATATCCATTGAATTTTCCAGTAGAGTAATAGAAGATGCAGAATGCTAAGTGTAAACCCTGGAGACATTTTTAGTCAGCAAGATATAAACGGAAAACTTTATGCACCATAACTGTACGCTCCTTTGATGTGAGGAAGTGGTTTAACCGGGAACATTTTTGTATTAATACCCTTGATGAAAATTAGTAAGGACTTCAAATGTAAATTAAAAACAAAGATAGATTTTCGTCTAGCCTTTACCTGAAGTTGGTGGGAAGTCAAAGGATTCGCGTTCAACGAGAAATTTCAAGTCCAGAATTGTTAGATAACTGGTTCTCAAGGCGGTGGTCACAAACGTTTCTGAAGGCAAAGGATTATAACGTTTGGCGCGAAAAACAGTTCGGAGAATGTATAATGAAAACGTGTAAACCCAGGTGAAAGTTTTATTTTTTAGTTTCAGAGAAGTGTGATTACCTGCACTGAGTGACTGAACTGATGAAATTGTTTACCCAAATTCTACAATAAACTTTTTTAAGAAGTTTAACCTAAATAGAGTTGGAATATCTATTATCCTGGGGCTTATACGATGGAATTTAAGAAACCTTGGCATGCCGGTTTTTAGTGCACATCCTTTCAGACACCTGCAAAAAAATTTGAGCTAAAAATGACTTCATATATTGAATGCATTTTTCTATTGATCTACGAGTAGCTTAACATTTAAAATAAATTTTGAATAAAACCTAGTAATTATACTTTCGTTTGCACTCGGGTGGCAGCAAGTAAGGGTTATCTTTAAATAATTATTATAAATAAAGACTATCATTTGGTCTTAAAACGTTTATTAATAGAGATTTATCAAGATCATTGTCTTCCACCGTTTATTAATGACACTAATGAATCCATTAAACATAGGTGACATGCATTGCATTTTTACAGTATATTGTGTTTTCCTAATGGCATACAGGAATATATGAATTTTGTTACCCGGGAAAAGGGCACAATTTGTATACTGAAAACTCTAAATAGTGATGTATGGAAAAAAGGTTTCAAATTGTTTGAATATTGGATAACATTTTAAAAACTAACTTTACCCTTTTATTGAATAAAACATTGAATGAGAAGTGAAATTCCATCAAAATATTCCAAGACAGTATTTTGTGAGCATGTTTTCAATATTAAATAAATTTCATTTTAAGAGGGACGAAAACCAATAGAAACAAATTAATGAAGATTAAGCTGTTAATTTTCCGGGATTTGTTTTTGCTGACAGATAAAAAGACATTTAATTCGACTGCCAGTAACTTGGCTTCTGTTTAATATCTGAGGTATATTGACCAACATAGAAAATATTACAATTTCTGATATAATCCCTTTTATCTGAAAAAAAACATTCATAAATTATGCTGAATGTTTGTAAGATAAGTCAATGCCTGTTTATAATTGAACCTCCAAAATAAGATAAATATAAACTGCAAGAAAACAATTAAGTATGAAGCCCTTTCCATGAATCCTCATATGCAGATTGAATCTCTCAAACCACCAATCAACTTAGTTTAGATAAAAAATCATTTATTCAACCGAGCCTGCTCAGTTGGCGTCTTTGCCTAAGCAATAGGCAGTGAAGTAGGTGAAGTGAGCGTAATGTGCACACTAGATTACTTAGTCAACATGTACTTCTCAAATAAAATAGCTGGTTTTTGGAAACAAAGAAAGATTTTGCGCAGTTGAACCCATCCTAAGTATGCAAACCCTCGCAGCTCTGAGCATGAACCAAAGCTTTAAAAACAAAAAAAGTTGACGCATAAATCATTATCATTCAGGAGCTGGCCACAGGTTTCCGAAAAAGCAAGTTTGATGAGATGAAAATGCCATATTCAGCTGACTCTTGGACAAGGAGGTATCATTGCTGTACCATGATTTTCTAAATTCATCCGATGATTTCGGATTCTATCTCCAGCTTATTACTAGCGATTGCATTGTGAAGGGATGCTGGACGCACATACGCTTGCGAACGAAAAAACACAGATGAAAAACAATAGCTTTAGTACGCGTCAGCGTTGGTAACCGGGAGGAAATGATCACTGGATCGACTGAATATGAGCCCTTTATTGCCACCTTTTAAAGAGATCAACAGTGTTCATGACTGACATGTTAAGTACTCACAATTTGGGTACGCTGTTAATTTCAGAGGCAACTGTGTTTACCTGCAAGTTTATCACACTGCTGTAAATGATGGTACGCAGGATAAGAGGCCTTAAATCGGACAATAGCCATTTGAAGTACTTGCAGGATTTAACATTTTATAAGGCATCCTAATACGAATTGAATGCTGCCAAAAGTTACCTATGAATTTGAAATTATTTTTCTGTCTAATTTTTGTTTGCTTTAAATATGTTTGGAAGGATTACAAATATTTTCAGATTTAATTCGTCAAAACGCTTGCTTTTCATTTCTTTTGACCTCAGTTTCTTAAAAATATGGGCCTTATGTAAGAAAGTACTAAAACCTGTTAACATATAATTTTCCCTGAACGTAGGATTGTTTGTTTCTAAATGACAGGGGTTGAATTCTATTGCTTGCAGCAAACTGACCTTAAATTAGTACCTGATATAAAAGTGGGCTCAGATGCACGGATCTTATTCACGTCCATTTGTATATTTCAACCGCGTAGGCTATGGCATTTGACGTTTAGTTGTTTCTTATTTGTTCTTTATGTATATTTGCCTCGTTTATACATTAGAATATTTTCTCTGGCCTTTTTCTGGACATATGGCACAGGTGCCGATCGTAAATTAGCACAGAAAATGATCTATCTAACTGCCGGGCAAATATATTTTAAGCCTCTTTGGCTGCAAATGAAACATTTTAAAGTTTCAGAGAAGTCGGTTAGCTCACAACCAAACGTTTTCTACTGCAGCATATTTAAGAGAATTATAATCTGCGCAGTCAAGCTTATCAGCCTTTGGAGTGATCGATCTTTTCTTTTGTTGTTTTCTCAGCCTCCTTTGTAGAATTTGGTTGGCTTCACAGCAGTGAAGGCGTAGCTAATCAACCTCAGGCAACAGTTCGTCGACACGGCCACCCACCGAAATGTCGGAAGATGCGTATCGAATCTGTCGCAATTAAAAGGAATGCAAATACTTTGGGGAGCCTCATGGAAAATTGCATACCCACCCACAAAAGCGCTGACTAACAACGCGCATGCTAGACCGACAATATCAATTTCATTTGAGGTATCGTATACAAATGCTATCTGGAGTAACAGGCAAATAAATATATATTGGACATATGAAGTCCTTCGTCGTTTAAAAAGCATAAACCACCCAAGGCGTTCGAAACTGCGCAAACAAGGCGGATGACGAATCTATCCAAAGAAAAAAAGAGGAAGCTTCGTTCCGCACGTGCCGCATTATTGTTAGCTCAATCAGTAATTGGATAAAGGGCAATACACCCTGGGAGGCAACTGCGCAATAACTATGAGTTTCACCAAAAAGAACTGGAAAAATCCTGGCTTTATTTTATCGCACCTAAGTGGGCAGCAGACGTCTTTTAATGAGCCACTGACTGCTGGATTCGTAATTTCCTTCTCGTTAAAATATAATAATGGAAACGCAAGCAATACTGCGGGATCAGTATACTGCCATGATATGGTTTATATTGTTTGCCGGCAGCTCGAAACTGCTGGGAAGGTAAGACAAAATCACCAAAAGCCTTACTTCTTTCGTTGCATTAAAGGTTTTTCAATCTTCAACAAAAACACAGGCTAATGGATGTCCGCCGGCTTGATTTTTAACTGCTTTACGGAGGCTTGCTCTCTTATGTCATGGAAATCAACATCAAACCTTCTCTTTAAAAATGCATCTTTTGAGCCTGTCTATCGCTTATGAAAAAGTGGCTGAGTGGACACGCCAATGAGAATAAGCCATGGTTAAACGATTCTTCTGTCTCGATGCCAACTCTCTATGCTTCTTTTAAAAGAGACCACTTGATGAATTATGACTACGGTACATTGCATACCAGGTGAATTTCAACCGGAATTTTCTACAATAAACCTGGTATGTTTTATTTTGCATTAATTCAAAATCAACAAAATGACTGCAGCTAAACAGCCTAGGTTCTCATTTCTGCTGGGTAATTTTTTTCGTCAAACTTCTGCTAGGTTCATTTCCGAGGAAATCCTGCGAGAAATATTAGATCCGAATGCAATAAAAAATATAACATTAATGGCCAGGCTGACCAACTTAATTGCCTGTGATTATCAACTATTGCAAGTGCGTAGGTACCTGCATGTGGTTTGAAACGTCAGAACCAACAGACGGTTTTAGGAAAGTCGCGAATTTTACTGACTGTAAGTATTTAATTATAGGTAAGAAATTTCCAAATCTACTTTAAAATCCAGGATGATAACTCATTGGAAAACATTGGTAAGTGACCGTGAGTCAGGTAACCACAGAACCATGTAATTTTATGTTTCCAAGGTCAGTGTTTGTGGTCTATGCATACCGATTGTGACATCAGTAGGAGCTCTGCCCATTTTTTGAGAAATCAAATGAATTTTAACATAATTAATTTTTGTGTGTCACACAAAAAACTGGTTACTACCAACAAATGAGCATGCTGCTTGGATGTTCAGCCGTACTGCCTACAATTGTGTTGCATCGCAGACTATGGAGTCAATGCAGACATTCGTTGGCAATGGCCTGAGCCCTTGTATAACACCAAATGTGCCAAGCCACTGAAGGTGACTAAATATATCTATGCTTACTAAGCTTTTGTCGACATAGAGTATGCCATTGGCAAACAGGCACAGGCTCTCCACATGTCCCATCATTTTATAAACCTTAAGCGCATAAGACTCATAAAAGGGAGATCAGTCTTATATTTGATTGAAATAATAATTATTTTTCCACGATTGTGTCAAGTGATCCAGGTAGGGCTAAGTACCCAAAGGAGCGATCGCGGAAACTGCGCTGAGCAAAGACAAAAGCTTTGAACACTTAGTCCTTCGTGAAGTACTTTGTTTTGTGCATTCTGTTTCACCTATTAATTATTACAAAAAACGAATAATTGTGCTGTAGCACTTCTAGGAAGCGTTAACAACAAGTTTTATTATGAAGTCCGCAGATAAGAATGTATTTTATATATATGTTCAAAGACTGGTGGGTAATAGCTGGAATTTTCTCAATCTTTTGTCCGCAAGAAAATCAAAGTACACTACACATCTAACTGTGGAGCATTGTTTACAAAATGTTAAGTAGATGATGAGTATTAAATCGTTTGACTGAACGTTTCGACGAGGTCCACCCTTCGCAGCACAGTTAGGTTACGCAGAGAGAAAGTGCGAAATGCGCGCGAAATACACTATGGTGGCAGTAAAGTTTTATTTCATGTGCCGCGCTCTATTGGCCCTCCGGCTACGCCCGGCGTCAGGACATAGTCAAAAATAACTGAAAGCGGGAGACGACGCAGGTTGCTGGCACGACCGGAGTCGATTTCCTGCGTTACTCTGAACTAAGAGGTAAATTTATACGAAGGAACAAATTCAACATGAGAAAACCTTGCCATTTTGGATATATGTAGCGTTCCATTTCGTAAGCATTAATTCAGGTTCTATTTCCGTTTCGTAGCATCTCAGTTAATGGTTATATTTTAGCAGTTGAGAGTAACAGCGATCAACTGCGTTTCTACGGCAGCCCAAATCGGCAGTTGTTGGGGAGCAGTTTAACGTGCACAAATGTGTCAAAAGAAACACTATTGCATTAAGTTAATTAATTTGATTGCACGCATAAAATGCACAGGAAAGGTCTTCAGGAGGTTAACCCATTTCATTCTTTCGTAAGAAATCATATCTGGGTACAAACGAGATTCAGTTTGGCAAATCTAAGAGATCTATGGTAATAATTTAAGGAGGAATTCACCAAAATGAATCTTATTGCATGGTTAACGGTAAGGAGATCTTGGTCAGATTGCCATTGTCCATGCTTCGAATGCATAGAATCGATCGGAAATAAAAATTGCCTTACAAGTGAATTTGACTTTGACTGATGGATTTTCGAATTCTCAAGCTGCAGGGAAATTTCACGTCAAGAGTCATCAACTCGATACAAATTGTTAAGGCCTCCGCGGGACTAATCAATCTGGGGCTCTTATTCGCCCTTGTCAGCAGTGTTCATCTTCAGGTTGTGACAGCACAGTCTTTTTCAATCCTACACGTCAGTATTGGCTGGATCATGGTGTACCTAATGACGAAAGAGTAATTAAGACACGGGTAAATAAATATACATGTTGATTTATTGGGCATCTGAAAACCATGCATACGATAAAGTGGCTTGCCTTATCAAACACTTCCAGAAGATCACGTTGTTAGTGCATAGGTCTTGGTAAGTTCTATCGTCTTATTATACGAATCTTGTGAGAATTCTGTTAGAAAAAAGCTGACAAACATTCACTCTGACACGTATTCCTTTTCATTAGGTCTTGAAGGGAGAGCATCCTTAGGAAGAACTGATAGTTGCGGTAACTGATAATTTTCCGTTACCTAGTTGAGCTCTCCCAATTAGTGAATACCTCGTTGTTAGGGAGGAGCCGTCCTAACCGATCCGCTCACCGCCCTGACGGCTCTTCTCAGGCTCTACTATCGATCCACCCATATGGCGTGCGCGCGATGGTCGTACGCGCGATGGTCGCACGCGCACTGCCGTAAAAGATGAGTCATTGTACTCGCTGAAGACCACTATCTGATTGGTTCGATTCCCATCCGACCTTTATTAGACTCGTATGTTCTTTGTTTGCCTTAAAAACGTGTCGTTAGTATTCGGCAATACACTTCTTTTTGTCAAAACAGGCTTTATTGCACGTGAGCTCCCTCAAATTTGCTGAACATGGGGGAGGTGTGGCGGCATCACACCGAACCAGCCACCTTTGGCCTTTTTGGCACTCCCACCCTATTGGATCTGATTCAGGCGTGGCGACAGGGTCAGGGGAATATCCGGCCACGCCATCCGCCTGCGCCCAACCCTGCCACTGGTTTTTTTAAACTCTGTCTTGGCACGGGGCACAAAACAGTGGAGGAAGGGGATAGTGATTTCAGCTGCAGCGGAATTCGACGATCACTTAAAACTAATCCACGCACATTTTACCATTCTTTACACTAACCTGATGTGAAGCATATGGTTTACCTTGTTGAAACCGACGGTACAATTACCGTGTTTGATGACTGGTGAAGAAGAGAACATAATGTACCTCATCGTTTGTTTATGAAGCCTCTGGATAGTAATAACTTTATTGATCCAAGAAAATACTTTTATTGTGCTTGTTACGGCATGATTAATTCGTCAATATTACTACCTTAGCCAGAATTCAGCGAATTATTGTGCAGAGTGTAAGTTGTGCCTCTACCGAAAACTCTTCCAAAAGGCCAATGGGCCAAGCTGCCACATACAGAGTTCTTTAAAATGATCGTCACGACATTAAATTGGACGTGTGTTGGTCATTGTTCAATAGTCAATACTTGTTTAACTGCTACGTTCAGGTTGGAAAATGGATATCTTTATTAGTATGAAAGAGCAAAATTGGAAGTAAATACCTGAAACACGAATATTAGCACATAGGTTATTGGGATTCAAACGGATACCGGGTCAGGTTAATAAAACAGTCAACCTCCAGGTTCCGGTTGGCTCACATAAGAAAACATATTATTGACAATTATTGGAGAAGCTGTGACAAAGGATCATTTGGTATTCTACAGGAACCATCCACACACGATACGACTAGACAGCATTCTTGATCTCACCTAAAATGTATAATAATCGCGAGGAATGCCTTCCATCGGTTTCCTGAGGTGTCATGTACGGACGCGCTCATGATATCATGAAAACCAAGGAGTCATTTAGTTTGGCAATTGAGTCGTCACAGAAAAATCAAAAATATATAGCAGAACAGTGAATGCTGGAGGATATAGTATTTTGTAAAGCTGCGGCCATCACTGCACATAGACAACAAGAAATACGGTAGAGAATGTGATCCTATTAGGTTTGAAGCCGTATTACGTCTGCAGTTGAGTGCACACTTGCCAGTATAGATGTTTCGGGGCCACCATACATGGATTTCCATTTCAGAAGCTCTAAATTTGCTGGACGTTTCCTGTACGGAAATGGTACTGCAATGGCCACTTTTTGGCCATGGACTTGTTGAGCCATGGGCTCGTTTTCTCGTGAGTTTAGATCACGATTATGAACATTCATGTATAAGCGCTCACCAATAGATAACAAACATTACTCCTACCGTTGTGCCTTGGGGCTCACACACACACGCTTTCTCTCTCTCTCTCTATCAATCAAGAACTCAGGTACATAGTGTCAGTTCTTTGATAATGCATTACCTGGAGGTAGGTATTACTGTCAGGTGATGGCTAATGAGTCGAAAATAGCCATTTCAAAATCATTTGTCTTTACTAGAACTTTTCATCTACCTTTTTTACTACGTTTCTCTGTGTGGTTGTTGGCGGGGCTTGAAAGTGAGTCCCGAGACAGAATGGGACAAGTAATTTCCATTAGCGAGCGTGAGTACTCAACACCAAAAGCAGACAGCCTTTTTGCCGAACAACAGCGTCCTCTAAATACTGCAACCTATATACATTCGACACCCTCATCTATCTTTGCCCCTGATAATGGTCTCGGGTTGAATCTGAAACTTCAAGGTTATCTTAAAGATCACATCATTCTCATCCATTTTAATACCTGATGATGGACTCTGTCAGGATTATCTTAACGATAACGTGGTATTCCATGATGTAAACCGAAGGTCAAAGTTTCACTTATCAAGGCAAATCTCTCCACAACAAACTGCGACCATTTCCTAAAAAAGTGACAGTGTGCCCTAGTATTTTGCGCTGACTGTATTTCATTGCATCAGTAGATACAAATACATAGTCTTCGTTGTGCGTTTCTTCCTCGCAGTTAAAAACGAAAGAAAAATAATAGCTTGTAAATGTGAAAAATGCACCTTAATGTATTCACAAAAACAAGCATTAATAATTCATTTTTTTAAAGTGGCAACATTTAATATGCTCATGCAAAGCGGTGATTCGAGTAGGATTAGTCCATAAATTCACCTATTTTCCCAAACAAACCTGGATAACGTATTCTATCTTTCCAGATGGACAGTGTTTAAAGCCTAAAACCGGGTTCGATAGTTCACAAGGTAGCAATTTACTCTGGTTTCTCTACAGTTTTGACTCATCTTAACTCGTGGTTTTAATAGTTTACCTTATGATGATGTTTTGGTATTATAAACCTACTAACTTGTCGCTCAGATATGGTAAGTGCAACATTTTCATGTGCGCTGCGCCAGTGTGTGTGTTTGTTTTCGGGAAACAGCCGTAAACATTGGTTTGTGCAGACGCCGGCTGATACTGCCTTGGTACCGAACTGCGCATATGTTGGTGACTGTAAAACGTATCCCTTAAAACCCCTGCAAACATCATTTATGCACCAAAGTCTAAGGCAAAATATTCGACATTCCAATTTTGCAGAGTGATCAGCGCTGTTTCTACCGTTCTTCACGCCAAAATCCTTTCTGTCTCGCAATTAATGAAATAATGCATAGAGTTTCTCTGTGCATTCCATTCCTCGTTTGTAAAGTCTCTACATTTCGTATTTTAACA
Organism: Schistocephalus solidus; assembly: GCA_017591395.1. Taxonomy (NCBI): domain Eukaryota; kingdom Metazoa; phylum Platyhelminthes; class Cestoda; order Diphyllobothriidea; family Diphyllobothriidae; genus Schistocephalus; species Schistocephalus solidus. The sequence continues at coordinate 45,765 of WEDG01003183.1, forward strand.
TGATATCATATAGCATGTGGCTCAGATTGTTACCTTACGTTTGTCAGTCTAGTTGTTTGTGCTTTGCGCTGCCGTTTGTATTTACTGCCGGCAGCGTTTAAAACCCCACTGAAAACTAAAAAAATTTATTTACGCGTCTTGCTATTCAGAGCATGAATTCACAAGCAAAACATTTAGTCACAATCGCATTTTCTCAGAGAGTTTTTCTGAGGGAAGGATAATCTGTCTTGCAGAGTCGGTTTGATTTTTCTGAATTGAAATCTCAGTTTAACCCGCAAAGAGTATCTGAGGCTCATAACTGGACAACTAATGTGTTTGGCGTTCTGCGGACATACGTTTAAACAAACCCGTTCGTAATGTTGCTTGAAGAGTCAAGTGCACTGCGTAGAATTAGCAGGTCTCCCGGTGGTTGCAGTAATTGTGAGAGCAACGTTGTTTAAACTCGGGAAATAAGATTATATGGCTCCAAGTGGCCTATTTTAACTGACGGTGACATTGGATAGAGATATCGAGCGTGGGAGCTTTCCACATCTGCCTATCCTCCATATTAATCTAAAGAGTAAAAAATGAGGTGAGCTTTTATATACAAACGCTGTCGCCATTCAGTTCATATCAGTTTCATCTTTCATCTGCTTCCTGTAATTATAATTCATGCAGATCGTAGGCTTATCTAAACGCCACCACTGTAGCTAATAGGTAAATCAAGATGCCCCAGGTTTCACCCATAAGTAGTAAGATTAGATGAGTCTTTTCAAAATGGTTGATGGTTATTAACTTGTATTTGTTTTTATGAACATTTTTGACAAGCAATCGTAAAGCAATCGGAAAACAATCGTATATTAAGGTTTTTCTTATATGTGTGCCCAATCTTCGGTCACAGGTTGATCGCCGGGACATTATGCATATTAGCCTGCAAATTCGGTAAAATGCAGGAGGCCATTATCAGAGACGGTGAGAATGAAACCACAAACAAACTGTTTTTGTAGTCAAACTATGTGCAAAGTTAGGAGTGGCGGAGGGTGGTGGTGTTCGCGATACGCTGAGTCGACGTCGTCTCTCGGCGTCATGACGGCGTGCTTCCTTGGCTGGGAACTGAACCGCGCCTCTTGGCCACGCGAGCATAGCATGTGAAAGCACGGAGTATATGAACAAGTCTTTTGATAGACTTGATGCTAGACACATATAAATCCAGCCGTAACCTCCCAGCTCGTGCGTGAGAAGTCGAATTCACGGGCTTCCTCAAGGGTATAAGTAGCAACATGAGATATGTGATCGGCTATCCGTACTGCGCGTTTGCCCTCTATTATTCGGCAGATCATTAATCGTCCTTTTTGCCCTATATGATAGCGAGGTAATTCACGAAATGGGATTTGATAAATAAAACCAGATTTCTCACCTTCATCCAGTCCATTCTTCGTTTGCTTGAAACTGATGGCCAAAGTAACGGTCTAACGGTAGGAAACATCCAAGCCGAACTCTGTCGTGATAAGTTTGTTGTTCCTGAGGCATTATTTATATACGTTAGAGGGTGCCGTAGTGTTGGTTGCCCTCCCCAGCTTTTTTCCTTCTTTGCGCGTACATAATTGGCGGTTACTGAAGCTATTAGGGTTCCTTTTCCTTAAGAGGTGGCCCCAGAACTGCTGTTACCCCCATACTCCTTCATTCGGTTCCCTTTAATTCATTTGTACCGTTTAGAAGTTTTTTTCCAACACATTCCAGGTCATGTGGTATCAAGCGGTTGTTATGGTAATTGAGAACCCGAACTGAGTAAGTATCTTTTCTATTTCACCGTGGTATGACCTTGAAGACGACGTTAAGACAAGGATACTGTATGGTATTATGTAAAGGCTTGTGGACTGACAGTAAGGAAAGCTGCAGTTAAGCATATCTTTAACATCAGCCAGTCGGCTTCTTTGAATTATAATGATCGTGTGCTCCACTTATTGGTGACAAAATGCAGGATCCTTGCTATTAAAGGCAAACATTTCGTTGCTTATACGATCAATTTTGGCTACTGAAGGTGATTTTGCGACTGATCCATTGATCTGTCAATCGACTGTATCGCTTGGTTATCACATTTATGGGTCATTGGTATTTCACCTACTCTATTGGAAGGTAAATCATCAGTCGTTCCCAAGTCTTAGCGTATTATTTCCGCAGGAAAATTTACGCAACTCAGGCCAAAGGGTACAACTAGTATCCGTTGAAAGGAATCTGCCCTCTGGGTGTATCACTAGGCAATGACTGGCAGAAGGCTTATCGCCAAAGACAAAAGGGACCGGCCTAACCATTTCTGGGTTATAAGAAATCGTGTGCAGTGATACCGACATCATATTTTTCAGAACCTAGGATGCGTATCCTAGTTCGTTGGTAATTAACCCATTTAATCTCCAAAGATTAACCCTTAAGCCAAGGAGATTCTTTTCATCTCTGTTGCGTTCTGGAATATTGTCTTTATTAGGTAATGCTTTTACCGATTAAAAACGCGTGATTGCCAATGAACTGATTGAGACCGATTGGAAGTGGTCACGTGATTGAATGGTGGATTGTTGAACCTACGCTCAGAGATCAAAAGAACATGGGATCGATTAATGGATGCATAAAAAAGTAGAATTTGGTATGGCTTTTTAGCAGCGGATAATTAGCAAGAAATGGCTCTCCGAGATTTGATTTTATATATTTTTATTTTATTTGTCGGCCTTTCTTCGGCACTAATACTGACAACATCGTGGTTGCTCAACAAAACAACTAGTCCCAGAAGGATAAGCATTTCATAGGCAGGATCACTGAGCGGACGATCATCTTAAAAGCATTGATCTCGAGTCTGTTTCAGAATGCTTACCCACTCGCCTGTCTGGAATCTCCAAATCATGAAAGTGTACTTTTATATAACCTCGTATGACATCAAAAGCTAGTGGTTTTCCTTTTTTAGCACTCAAACAAAACAAAATTGGCGCAAACGAAAATATCCAAGCAATTTACCGCAGTTAACAATCTATTTACAGCTTGCTTGCATTTATATCTGCTTATGGATGTGGATGCTTTCGATATAATCCAATCGACTGCGTCACAGTCACCAAAAACAATTTAATAAGGTTGGTTTTAGGTTAAACTCACCCCCAAGTATTTTGCTCTGATTAGCATACAGTTGTGAGTTTATGCTGCATGCGCTGTTTCTGCACCTTTAGCTGTCTAATAGCAAGAGTAAATAACGTCTTCATGCAGGTTTATATTAGTCCAATGGTTGATTTTAATACCTTATGTTTTGAGAGTTAAAATCACTCTTCCACTGAATTTCTCATCGCTTTACTCAGTTACGAACTGCCTTATGTGGGTAACAATTGTGAGACTACTTTTAACAGATTCACATTATTTCTGCCATAATGACTGTATTTTAAGGTAACCAGCTTAAGCAATTTGTTTATAGAATTTCACTTCTTATGCGTATTATATTCAAGGAAAAGATTTTAATTTATCAATAACGTGAAAAAAATTAGCTGTATTCTTAATTAAGTTTAGACTTGGAAGAACCATTACCTCGAGTTTGTGCATTAGTCTTTATGTAAAAAGCTGGACATTGTTGGCAGCATATTATAAATTTTGAAAATATGAACTTATACGAAGAGGTCTGGATGTCAATGTGAAACATCTGTACTAAGGCATGTTTTGCGTTTTCCTATATAGCGTCTCACGGAATCAACATTACCAGGGTGAATAGAAAAACGAATATAACGAGGTTATGAGGTTATGAGGTCAAATGCAATCTATAGGCTGCCCATGTTTCGTTTACAACGATCCTGATTGCCTATAAACAAAAAGGTAGCTATTCTCAAATGCTGTATTTGCGTTTATCTATTAGAATTCAGGTGAATTACAATAGATTTACCTTTTTAAAAACGCCTAAAATCAATATAAACATATAAACACATTCAAGGAGCGTGTATCAGGGAAGAAGATGAAGAAGAAGAAATTTATTTGATTGCCAAATCATGGTTTACTTTTTCTGAGCTTTCAAACTCTTACTGGAGACAATCGCCAGAGGTAATGCAACAAAAATGAGTAACATAAAAGGGGCAGAGGTCAATCCAACACCAGGAACGCTTATCGGGAGGTGACTGCGCAGGGCACTCTATGCCGTTACAAAATCAATAAATCGATTGACTGAGTTCGCATAAGAGGCTCGGGATCCAATCAATTCTCGGTTTGTCTTGCATCTGACGTTGGCAATTTTCTTCGTGCATGCAACGCTAAACTTGTGACCCGTTTCGTATGTGTGAGCAGCCGCTTGTGTTAAGCCATCACCCCGTCTCTAAGCAAGCTTTATGCTGCTGTATGCGCGTTCCAAGCATACGTCCTGTTGGTCCTACAGATTTTGGCAAGGCTGCGATAACAAGCCTTGACTGCTTATAAGAATTCAATTTGCCCTTGATTATCATGGCTTTACTGCACATGTATGTGTTATGCCGGTGCGTAATTGTGACATCAAGTCTCACAACCATGCGCTCGGTGGCTTCTGATACGCCCTTTATGTATGGCGTCGCATTCCATACCGTAGGGATTGGTTATTGATGGGTCCTCTGGAGGCACACACGTAGGCATCGGCTTATGAATGCCTTCGGATAGCTGTTCCACATAAACTGGTCGCAGGTGAAACGGTTCTCACGTGTTTTGCTGCAATGGGAATGGATGCGTTTGAATAGTGTTCTTACAATGCTTCGTTTGTGAGCCACCGGATGGTTGCTGTGAAAATTGAGAAGCTGCATGTTATTCGTCGGTTTCTATTTCGCCGTTGGAACATCGCCTGACGAGTTCATCAAGGAAGGGAAGTTGCTGCTCGTTTTCTTCTTCCCTCGTGAATTGTATATCTGGAAAGATCCAGTACAGGGGATAATGGAAATGCAGCTTTACGTGGTCATTCCACAGCGGTGGATTGACTTCGACCCAAATTTTCATTGAAATTTTGGGTCTGACCCTAAATGGTCATGTCCGAATCACCTGACTCCATGTCCTGCACTTAATCATTTCAGAAATTATTTCCACGTTATTCTCTGGAGTCCATATACCAGAAACCGCACAGAGAACGCTGAAGGACCCACTGATGAGCCGAACCCCTTGTTGCTTGGTCACGCATCAGCAGAAACATTGGCGAAACACGTTTCTGGGCTTTTGGAACTACGGTATTACGTCTTTGCCATATAAGATTTATACTACTTGTAGTACTACTTGTTTGTAGAATGGGCATTAAGTGGTTATTCCACAGTGGTTGATTATCTTTGACCCAAATATTTATTGGAATTTCGGGTCCGACCCTAAATGGTCATGTCCGAATCACCTGACTCCATGTCCTGCACTTAATCATTTCAGAAATTATTTCCACGATTATTCTCTGGAGTCCATATACCAGAAACTGCACAGAGAACGCTGAAGGACCCACTGATGAGCCGAACCCCTTGTTGCTTGGTCACGCATCAGCAGAAACATTGGCGAAACACGTTTCTGGGCTTTTGGAACTACGGTATTACGTCTTTGCCATATAAGATTTATACTACTTGTAGTACTACTTGTTTGTAGAATGGGCATTAAGTGGTTATTCCACAGTGGTTGATTATCTTTGACCCAAATATTTATTGGAATTTCGGGTCCGACCCTAAAACATCATGTCCGAATAACGTGACGCCCTGTCCTGCACTTACTTAAACACAGAAGTTATTCCTCCAATTATTCTCTGAAGTTCATATACTTAAAACCACAAAGTAAAAGCTAGTGAACCCAACAAGAAGCATAACGTTTCGTTGCAGCTTCACGCAGCAGCAGAAACATCGGCGAAACTGGAGTATGTGTGTTTACCTTGTAGCTATGTCAGATGTTAGGCGTAAATTCGTTGCCATATAGGATTCATACTAATTTAAGTTCTAATATATATATATGTATATATAAATATGATAGTATGTTGCTCACCGATCTGCTTAAGAATCATGTATGTTCCGTTGTGCCCTGGAGCTCAGACTAGAGCCCTCACAAGCAGTCGCATTGCGACGTGAAGCATATGATGAAATGAAACCGACAAAGACAAGGGAGACCAAAATGGTCATTTCTGGCTTATTAGCCGTCATCAGCCAGTCATACCCAATCCAAGGTGTGGCACACCTGGGATTCGAACCCGCGACCGTTGGTATTTGAGTCAAACGCTCTACCATTGAGCCACGGGCCACTGCGCCATAAATGCTCATATAAACATCAGAATGTTTCACAACCCACTATAACGGCAGATGTTCTCTTTCTATATCAAGCAATACCCTCGTTTGGCGGATTGCTTTTGAATATTTTCATAAACCTTAAATATTAGCACGCATATAAGTTATTGCAAGAAAATTGAGATGAATCAAGCCTTATAAGGTTTACAGTTGAAGAGCAATATGAAGAAAAATTTCTAAATTATATAGGGTTTTAGTTCGTTTTTATCTAATCTGGTGACATACTTTGCCTAATGAAATCTATATTGAATGACAATCGAAAAAAAAATAAAATTCGTAAAATATTTAATTGATGTAAATTCACTTAATATCCGAAAACTACATATCTTCCAAAACATTTTTGTGATAAATATCACGAAAAGAATTCCATTTTTTGGAAAACGTTGCCATATATAATAAACATAAATATTATTTTTTTTATTTTAAGCAATATTATTTAAAATTCAAAATGTTTACCATTGTGTTATGAAGCGAATTGTTAAACTGTTTTTATTGAAACGCAAAAGAAAACCTTTGTCTTGAATAGTTTTTAAGGTGCTCACCTGCTCTGTTTTAAGAATTAAAAAAATTGAAGCATCACCTTATGTGTGATTAATTGATGAATTATCTTCTCAATACCAAATTATCAGAGCTGGATTTCTCAGATTCTGCACTAGCGGGGCGATAAAAATTTTTGCTTGAGTCGTGGTTATCTTGCCCACAGTCGATTTATGAGCGCAATAGCCTCGCGGCTCCATATTTTGTGCTGCTTCTGAGAAACATTTCTGGCGAAACGAGGAGGATGCGGGTGACCAGATGTCCCGGTGACAGCAACCAAAACTGCCAAGTAATTTTCACGCCAGGATTTGACAATGATCATTAAATCTTGCCAATTGCCGACTCGGGTGCGGACCAAGAAGCCATCATCACATTTACTACGCACCTCGACTATGAACATGAGGACCGCCAGCGAAAGTAGGCCTGTGGTTGTCTGCCAACTACACTGTGGAAAAACTGCGCAACCTGTGCCTAAAGTACCATTTTCTGCAACTATCGTTGAGGATGAGTTTAAGTGAGGATCCGATATAACAGGCAAATAAAACAGCATGCTCCAGTGATCGCCTCATTTTCTTTTGAAATGGAAATTATTTTGCTGATTTAACGTAGTAGGGGAATTTTTCTTACTATTTTAATATGTTGGGAAATAAATGTCTAGATTCCTAAATTTTTGCAAAGTTAGTATAGACAGTCATGCGAATTTTGCAATTATTATTATTTAATATATACAAGCATTTCCGATGGATTAACTGACTATCCAGGTGACATTTCTTCATTCAATCTTTCTAGAAATTAACGATTTTTATATTTTATTTACATTCTTTGACAAATGACTAAGGCATAAGAAAGAGGTTTGCTTTTTAGACATGGGGCGAACCGACCTATTTTCTGCCGCGAATATAATTGAGTTTATTGAAGTGTCACAGATGCAGGCATACGTGACCAAATAACCTAAAACATGGCCGACTGGGAACATCAGAACCCACCTCCGTTCGGCAGCAAGCAGATAAAAGTTTAAATTTCGCCTTTTGTTCTGGAAACGAAAATATGTTTGTGTGTCTGGCAGGGTTTGGCAGGTGGCGTTGAGTGGTATTCCGACTATTTAATAGAACCTGTTAATCAGAGAATCGGTAAGCTGTTACAAAAAAGTTCGAAGCATTCCACTCATCGCTCCAAACGTCTGGCTTGTATCCTTCAGAGAAAACGAAATACCGGCACTTTGGCCGGAATCTAGGGTGTTAAGGTTCGCGTCTTTCCAATTTTCTATCCCATTTGGACATGAAACTCTCTTTTTGCCATTAAAAATCAAAGCGACAAAGAACCAAAGACGAAACGATATTATCAATGGCTCTAATCTTACTGGCCAATGTCTTAACTATGAAATGATTATCAACATGCCATTTACTGGATAACCCTTATCTCCGACCTCAAAGACCACGCGGAAACTTTCGAAAAGATTATAAAAGCTGCATTCATCGTGGAAGGGACTAACGTTCTCTGTTAAAAATGTTTGGGGTGAGGTTAAAGCAGCTGTTAAATCAGCTCTTTTTTACTTGCCCATTTAAGATTTCACAGGTTCATTTTATTAAATTTGATACTTTTTCTTAATATAAGCATCTAAATTCGTAGTTTATTTTAAATACAATCTTACTTAGTAATGGTTTTCAAAATATTTTAAAATGTCTGTAACATTAACATGCATATGTGAGTTAAGCCAGTAGGGCTTATTTTTATAATTAGATTTGTGAAAGTTTTTCCGTGGACAAAATACGACCAAACTCGGCCCTACAATCTACACCTGTAACTCAATTTCAACCAATCTGCCTCCAGCACCGTTTACTGCGGCAAAGAAATGGTGGAGTAATTTGGAAATTATTATATTTACCATGAAATTATTAATTTTATGAAAAGATATCAAATCAAAAAAACGAACTAATGATATTTTAATTATTCGAGACCTAATTTGCCTGCCGCCGGAAAGGGAACTCATATAACTAGACAGAAAATACTGCAAAAAATAAAAATATTCTGCAAACTTGTTAGCTTAATGTCTGTCCTTTTACACGTTAAGCTGCTGTCAGAGGGGCAAACAAACACCAATCAACAGTGCTCTGGTATTGCATACAAGGTTTAGCTCAACCAACATTGGAAATACATTTTCTGTTATTGCTTTGATTTTATTTGATTAATGTTAAGTCATAGTATATATGAGTGAGGTGTGTGTTACTTGCAGGAATTAAAATGCTTTGGATCACACAGGCGGAAAGGCTGACCGTAGTTTGAAAATAAAAATTTAATCGTAAGTTTTAATTACAATCATCTCTACTTCGAAAGGTAGACCGGTGTGCTATCCTCAAAAAATATATAAATCATTCATCTTTTGTGAAAGTCACTTTAACCGTAGTCATCCTTGTTTTTCACCGATGAGTTTCTTTTTTAATTTCCGCGGTTTTGATCGTTAAACGGAAGCTCCTTGGTATTAAATTGCCATCCAAACCATCAGCTGTTGACAAAACAGAAAAGATGCTGTGGTTGCACCAAATTTTTGGAGCAAGTGCTTCCTATATTTGACTGCCCGAGACATTTTTGTGATGTTTCTCTAAAAAAGAACTAAGTTCCTGATTCTAGGATAGTTGTCAATAAACTTTTGAAACATTTCTTATGTATGTTATACATAAAGTGCAATTTTGTAAGGTTTATCTGATAAACACATATTTCTTCATCGTTTTTTTATTGCGCGCTGAAATTAAATTGGTCAACTTTGAATTTTATGAGTGCCAATATGTATAAAATACCTATTTTAGTGTGTGACGAAAAAAAACACTATTTCTCTGTCTACTGCTGGACCTTTTCGTTCAATTTTTATTATTCTGGGCCTTGTCCAATTTTTAGTAATCCTCCACAGTGTGACCTGTTGATTTTAAAAATATACTTTTAGTCTCACGCGGCAACCCATTGCCTGCCAATTTCCATATGTGCTCAAAGTAAACGTTCAAAACGAAGAACGTCGAAATCGTCATCACACAACATGTTAAAAAAGGATATCCTGTTGCCGGTATTCATAATACATTGCCTAAGATCTATCGATTTTTGCTGTGTTATGAAAATATGGTCAAAAAAGCTCATTACTGCATTTTTCGATGATTGTTGTAAAAAATATGAAAAACGTAATTTTGAAAGCCAAATTCATAACGTTCTTTTTCAAAACAATACGATTTCTCAGACCCGATATAATCTGACTTACATTAAAGCGAGATGATATTTATAGAAACGATTCTGTTATGTATAATTGTTCTTAATGCAAAACATACATTAACGATGGGTTAAAGTTGAGTTTATACAGCGTAGGAAATATCTTGAATATTCGAAGACGTCTAATTTCACCCTTAGCATGCATAGTTTATCCTAAATTAAATTTTTCCTAAGCATCAAAACAAAAATACTTGCTAGACAACATATTCAAATTTTCTGGGCTTTTCAAGAGTTATTATATCTGCTGAACTTAAAAAGATATTATAAAAATTTGGCATAATCGTTAATGCAATAAAAATAGAAGCCGAGATGCCCTACGATTCCCTTACAAGACATTTATCTTTAACCTTCTGGAATACGATTCATGAGATAAAATGCCAACAACCTTGATTTCCTTTAAATCATAGACTCACTCAATTTAATGTTTGATTAAACAATGTTATAATTAAACCATGTGAGAAGGCTTCCGATTGTTAGGAAAGTAAATTTTAAAAAGTTTCTTGTTTTACAAGAAAGGTAAGGTTTTGTGCATTTCACCAAAAGGATTTTCCTAATTTACCATAAGCATTGCAAAGATGCTTTCAAAAATTCGATATCCTTCTTTGAATTATCTTCGTTTAACATGTGGAAATAGAAAGCAAATAATTTATAAGTTCCAGAAGTTTGGATCAATATCATGTATTATTTAGTCAGAGCTGAAAGGTACATAGGTAGCAGATAGTAAAAAAACATTATTTAAACATTTGGCAAAATATTAAGGCACTTACCAATTGGTAAATATTTATCGCGGAATAAGTATTTTTTGAGGGCAACTTGGTTACCAGTGTCGATAAAATATCGAATAAGTTATCCTTCTTTTCCCTAAAAATTAAAGTATTTTATTAATAATATGTTTTGGTTAACTGCCTTCTTATTATTTTAGTTCTTCTGTTTATATGCTTTTTCATTAACAAATTAACGTAAATGCAGAAGTAAAAACCATTTAAAAAATATTCTTCGGCATAAATTGTTACCAAATCGCAAGTTTCGTGACCATCTAAAAAAACACCTTGCACATTTTGGTGAATGTTAAAAGAGATGACACCTGAATAGTCAGTTGCTTCATCTAAAAGCTCAAACCTTTACAATTTTATTAACGTATAAACTATACGCTAGTATATATAAGAATAATAATAGCAAAATCTCATGACCCCCTATACTGACTTTGTTAAAATATACGAATCAAGACATTTATTTTCCAACATATTAAAATATTACGAAAAACTCCTCTACTACGTTAAATCAGAAAACTAATTTAAACTATCAAAAGGAGATAAGGCGATCACTGGAACACGGTGTTTTATTTGCCTGTTGTGTCGGATCCTCAGTCAAACCCATCCTTAGAGATAGTTGCAGAAAATGGTACTTTAGGCACAGGTTGCGCAGTTTTTATACGGTGTAGTTGGCAGACAACCACAGGCCTACTTTCGCTGGCGGTCCTCATGTTCATAGTCGAGGTGCGTAGTAAATGTGATGATGGCTTCTTGGTCCGCACCCGAGTCGGCAATTGGCATGATTTAATGATCATTGTCAAATCCTGGCGTGAAAATTACTTGGCATTTTGGTTGCGGTCACCGGGACTACTGGCCACCCGCATCCTCACCCCATGGCCAGAAATGTTTCACAGACGCCATTGCAGCACAGAATATGGAGCCGCGAGACCATGGTGCTTATAAATCGACTGTGGGCCAGAAAACCATGACTCAAGTGCAAATGTTGTTCGCAGAATCGGAGAAATTTGGCTCTGAGAAGTGGATATTGAGAAGATATTCAATCAATCACACATGAGGATTTTGCTGCAGTTTTTTATTTCTTATAACAGAATAGATAGGCGCCTAAAAAGCTATTTAAAACCAAGATTTTTCATTTTGCGTTTCAAGGAAAATATTTCTTTAATTTGCTTAATAGCCAGCAGGTATTTATTTTAAATATCAAATTAAATTTCGTTGAATACACATCATTAATATTTATGTAGATTTGATATGACTAAGTTTTCCAAAACCTCCAATAAACATGCAATCCTGTCAATGGAAATTTTATGCAATCCGCGATGTTTCCCACCGTTCCGCTGTCCACTTAATTAAAGGGTAGACCTATCGCGGGAACTATAATTTTACGTAAGTTCCCTAAAAAGGCCATTTCGAACCCAAATGCATTATTTCAAGATAGTCGCAACGATGTCCCTTAAGCTATGAATGCAACGGTGCACTTGATATTCCTACCATATATGACGTTTTTTCAGACAATAGCCCGTACTCATTATGAGTAACATAAACAGATATAAAAATAATTGGCACAGGAGATTCAAGACTAATAACATGCATTTCCTACACGAACAAGCTCCCAACAAAACATTTTGGTCACTCGCATATATTGCAGAGGTTTGTAGAAAGGAAAAGATTTATTGATCACTCTGAATTGTGGTTTTCAATGCAGTCACTTCATTGAAAATTATAAGAGAGAACTTATCAGCCATTTTGTTCGTCTTGTGGTCACAACAAGTACCATTCTCCCACTCACCGAATAAAATGAAATGAATGAAAGCTGCAGCACAAGACGGGAAATGGACACAGGGTGAAGGAATCTGTTTTTTCGCTCCACCTCACCGGAGCAACAGCAGTAGACGACAATGACGAGGAGGAAGAAGGTCAACCCCCAAGTTCTGGAAATAAATTCCAATTTATCAAAATGGAAATCCTCACAGAAATTAACAGTCATCTGAATTGACTCCTCATATAAAAACATTATGTTTGAATATCAGATTTGTGAATTTTAGTAAGTATGTGGATGTCTACAAATTGCATCCTGTAAACCTCGCACCATTGTGCTTCTGTGTTATTTACGACCAGCCCCCTACCGTGATAAAAATTAATGATGAAAATCTCAATTGTCAACCCGAATTAACTCGGACATTTTATATTTCAATTGTAAGCCTAATGCATAACCTTAAATAGTTTTACGGGCACTTCCGTGAAATAATATTATATCCAACCCGGATCTGGTATATTTATATGACTACACGCGGGCGTCAACCCAGGCTGTCCAGCTCAGTGATATGAAAACAATAGGTGAAAAATATGCATTCCGAAATTTGGAGAGATAAATCATTGATGGTATATTTAAACTCAGATATTTCTCTGAATCGTTAAGTGTTTTATAGAAAACCGCATTTACGCAATTTAAGTATTGACTGACGTAAATGATCTGTCCATTTCCAGTCACATCCTGGTTAATCTTCCTATGCTTTTCATTCATTTTGTGGACTATTTAGGCTATGAAAGCAAGTCAATGGTTCCTGTCTCCCGTCGCTCATGCCTCGTAGGTAAATATTAAATGACATAACAAATAAAGTTTTTTATATTCATTTTCCTTCCACTGCCCAGAAACCACAGTCATTGGATAATGAAAAGAAACGCTTCATTATTAGTTTATCGAGGATGTACCCACTGTGAGTTGTCTTTCACCTTAAAGGGCTTTTGCTTTCCCACGGGGACTCTTGGAGTAGGCTTTTACTAGCCAAACATATTGCCAACGTCTTAATCTTTTTTTACACAAACTTGTTTATTCGAAATGCGGAATATTTCCAACCCAGTAGCGGTTCTTTCTTTTGAACCTTTACGCCCCTTACCCTTGCAATATCGTCTTTAAGAGCCAGCCTGCAAAACCTTAGCACTGCGGCTTTCAAGCAGTATAAACCGTCAGCTAGCTCCTGACGCATGTCTTATTTAAAGGTTCCAGGAGTGAACTTCACATCTAGGTGGAGGATAACTTTAACTAAGCTCCATAAGTTCCACTGCTTCCACTTCTTACTTCTCGTATAGTGTGAGCATTTCTTGTTTATGAACGACTGACATCCCAATCGACAAAGAGAATAGATCTGGTGAAGATACTGGAAGATACTGAACATTATCCTGCGTGTGTGCAGGCATGTTTACTTAAAGTCAGTTTGGGTCTCCTAGAAGGTAAACCTTGCTTTGCAACATTCCCACTACGGAAAACAAGCTTAGTCTGAGCCTCAAAATAAACTATGCTATTAAATTCGCACTACGTGACTCTATCAAGTCTTTTGTAAACAATTAACTATCAAAATGTCAGGGAAAAAGTTCTCGTATTGTATTAGAACATAGGAAACAAAAGCAGATCTGACCCCTTGCACTATGGAAATTAAAGGCCGGAATGGTCCTTTAAATTATGGATGAGGCAGAGTTGTAGGTAATGTTTTGTATAGATGAGCGCTTTAAAGTGTAAATGTGGACGTTTTTGGAAATTTAGATGCGACCGTATTTCTGTGTTTAAACTATGTAACCAATAGCCAAGCATGGTAGATTAAAAGTTTCCTTTACCTCTTGGCTGCTGCATCTGTGTTTTTTGTAGTCCAGGTGAGCTGAACCACCAGTCCACCGTGAGGTTGCAAATTTCATTTTTTTAAAGTTTGATGACTCATCAGGCTCATAATCCTCATTGATAACCCCTTTTTTTTTGATAAAGGGCCACCCTTTTCAACTCTGTAAAATAGGCAATCTCCGGATAACTGCATGGTAATGAGAGCGAAATTGGTAAAAAATATATTTCTATAGTATGCTGATCAGGCACAGAAGAAGACGTTTTCAATATCCCCTCGAATAAAGAGTTCGTAATTTATGGCATTATGTTGGCTAATTATACTTTAAATACTGTTTTAGAATCTAATCCAGTATTCAGTTAATAACAAGAACATTTACAGCAATGTCAATTGTCAAAAAAGATTTTTGTGCGTACATTTTTTTAACTAGTGGATACGACTGAATTAATTAAATTGAGTTAATAAATAAATTGTTCCACCCGGACAGACACAAAACTGCAAGCAAATATCATTCATATTATAATTTGCTTTATTCGATTGCAATTCAACAACTTGAACTAAAAATACATTTTGATCTTAAGATGTTTTCTTATTATGATTTTTTTCGACAATTAAATGCTCATGGAGAACGTAATGAATCCGTTAACATTTCAATGCTACTTTTAAAGTATAAAAAAGATGCGCATCCATTGCGAATTTTGGGTGTACTATGTCATAAAAGAATGTATGACTTTTCTTTAACTGCATGTAAACAGCATATAGTTCGTAAACCTTCAATACTAATGCAGCAGCTGTTATCGTTCAAACATAATTTGGTAATAAAGAAATGATTGAAGAACCGAAAGCTACCCTTGTTTCAAGTATGAATTTGATAGAAAGACGTATTTTGGAAAGCAATTATGTTCAAGAAAAATCATTTTCAGTACACTTTTAATAAAACTTATTTTAAATAAAAATTGGAAGCAGAACTTCAAGGAGAAATATAAATGAACATATTTACAGAACTGACATTTTGCAAGCAGCAATAAATACGTTGTTTTAATGCCAGTTTCTGTCAAGACTGAGATATACTGATAACAGTTAACAAAATACACAAATTAGAACCTCACTGAAGCAATTAATTTGAATCGAAAACTCATTTCAAAATTTTTGTTGACATTTTGTGTCCTCGCGCGCACATGATGGTCTACTAGTGAGGCGCAGTCAATACAACTAAAACTGGGCGTCAACGCAGTGGCGTGCAAATCTAACTAAATATTTTACATGTTTCCCTGTAGACCTACAAGCTTATCTCCTAGAGCACTGTGAGTGCAATTGCGCTTGAGGCAAAATTAAAGACATATTTCAAGCATGTCTATCAGTTTTGCGTTGAAAAGGTATTTTCCCATTACTGGGCACTAGTTCTGCTGACAAATGTAAGCAGACGTTTGATAAATTAATATCTGTTCGGGTAGTTTATTTGTCCAATTCTACCGCTGATTTCTAGCTGAAAAAGACGCTTTCCTCTCACTCTTACATGTTCTAGAGTGTTATGCACGTACATTTTACTTTGAATGAGAACTAAGGCAGAGGATAAACAAAATGAATTTGCCTAAAAGACGCGTTGAAACAATATGTTTGGTGATTAAAAAGAAGATTTCTTTCATAAAGAAAGGGCTGTATAGGTCTCACCACTGATTTTAAGCTCGGCTCTGTAATTAATTTAAAGGTCAAGCCTCAAAACTACAGCTTTAAGCTCATGCGATAATTCAGAGGAGTTCAGAATTATGTTTGGTAAGAAACGATAATAGACATTTTAAAATCTGCAGCAACATCTCCTTGCTCTCAAAACGTCAAGTTAAAAGATCTAAAAATTCAACGAAATGCCGATGCAAGTGGACCCCGATACCTACATAGCGAAATCTTTACCTTAAGGCTAGTCAAACGGTTGTGCGTTATCAGCAAAGATCTAGCATAGATTCCAGACAGCCGGACGAATGCTATCCATAACCGCATGTGATTACCTATTTGGACTAGCATAGTGGCAGTATATAGCACTTGAGTACGTAAACGTCCATTTTATTTGCAAGCACATCAAAAACGCATCTTTTTAAGCAAAGAAGACTATGGCATGTTTAAAAACGTAAGCATATAAACAGTGGCTTTCGTGTGAAGTAATTTATAGTGAAATAAACTTACGCAGCATTAAGTGCAGTCAAAATTCACTCAGCTTCCCTGCTCTTATAAGAATGCAATTGTATGCGAATAAGAATGACATGAATCGTAAACCCGAACAGCTCGTCTGCGCATTCCACGCCCGACTCTGTTTACAGTTCATTTACCGTGTTTCGTTAAGGCGGCTGTGATCTCATATGTGTGAGCTTAAAAATAATGGCCAATGCCAGTCGGATCTTTACTATTTTCTCAGTCTTCCTACTTCTCTTTTCAGGTGGCAGTTGCCTAAAAGCTCAATATAGTGGGATATATTTTACGGCATCAGGTTTGGCATAGTGAGGAATGCGCTGATGCGCATTTAATGTAAACTCCACTTGGTCAGCCTTGGTCTCTTTTCCATATTATTTCTTTTGTAATATTCGAGCATCAGACCTTTTAAACCAAACCTTTTAGGTGAGTGTACCGAGAATCTGACCTTTTGTGAAGCCTAATTAAGTATAATAAATACTGATGAAAGAGCTGATTGATATTTTGAAATTCACGCATTCAAATAACGTATTGTACAGCCCATAAACGATTCGAGTATGGAGACGGTGACAATACTTAGGCAAAAAACTGTAATAAAAAGTCGTCGGCAAGGATGCATGAAATAAACGACAGTTCGAAATTTTATTCCAATGCAGCCCACCTTGTGCCCAAGAGCATGGCTGTGCTGGGATACTGATTTGCGCATAAATAAGACTATGGTGAAAGTAGACTTGTTCTGCATCAACAGCACACTCTCTCATCCCCCACCGGGACTATGTGTCGTGAACGAGTCCAGCAGCCTGAAGGCCGGAAAAGGACGCAGAAGACTGGCGCAGCTGGAGCCGCTGCTACACGAGCTGCCACATCTTGTTGGAATCCCAGCGAGTGGAAGAGCCATAGGGGCCACATACAGAACGGGACATTGCAATTTTGACTCTAAATCCGCAAGAAAACCACTAAAAAACAAGCGCACTTTGTTGGGTCAGGGGTATCCTGAAAAGTTGGCAAGCAACCAAGCCACGGCATCTGGCGCACCTTGACAGCTTTAAGCGCGTCCGGTTGTGAGGTAAAAGGCACTGAGTCGTTAACATCATTCTCTTTTCCTATTCCCAGTCACGAGGAATAACCGGTGGCAAACAAACATACCTTTACTCATCAACTCCACAACTACATTACACCATATATAAACTGTTGAATTCGTTGGAGAGCTGCAAGTCCAAAGCAGCTCAGCTGCTCATTCTAGAGGCTCTGTATTTCTACTGATGTATGCGTTGGTTAAACAATGATGTTTAGTGGATTATAGTGTAGAAAACCAGTGAACATGAAACCCAGCAAATAAAATCTACCAAAAAGAGTAAATTCCGAAACTATCAGTTTTTAGAACAACTATTTAAAAAACGCTGAAAAACCTATTGGTTCTCAAATTTCATTTCCATTTTATGAACCAGATCACGCCACAATATTGATAATCAATCGAACCTTGAGTTTTCATAAAATAAAAATAGAGTTTTATATTGAAAATGGAAACAGCTTATAGATTAGGCAGTACTAAATGCCCAAGTATAATCAAGCGCGTTTTTTTAAGGCTGATTACTCCAAGAAATAATAATCTCATGAAAGCTTCTAGAGCTTGCACGTTTAAAGCCATTTAATTCAAACTTATCTTTAGCACATTTTGGGTTCTTTTCATAATAGCCAATTAAATATGAGGTGCATTTTTTATTTTCGGGGATTTCATTTTACGCTTTGAGTAAACATCTTATTAAAGTCTCTTTATACTTGACAGGGCCAAGCTCTGGGACAATTTAGCTGAAAGAGTTTTAATATTCTCTACGAAACATGCAAATTATACATGGCACGGCAAGCATTTGAACGAGGAAAAATAACTATTTTTTAAATGCCTGCGGTGAAAAATTAGAAGCAGTCAAAAAAGTACTCTTGTTTTTTAAGCGTTTTTTCTACCGAGACTGCAGCAGCACAACGGACTTTAAAATTAAGAAGGAGCAAGAATTTATGTAATCGCAATGGTAAAATTATCACCAATATGGTAATGAAGACTCAGGTTACTGTCTTTGCATGGCACTCTTCGCTGGCCAAAGAAGAAAGAAAGTTCGGTGTAGTTATAAAAACCTTTTTAAATAATTTAAAACATTTGAGAAGTCTTCAACAATAGTGAAAACATGGTAGAAGAACTCCAAAATTTTATAATTTCGAAGCTTCAGTCAAGGCTTGAAATATGCCATGAAGCCTTTATGTACATATTTTTAGATCTTTAACGGCCTGAGCAGTATTTTGCCCATAAATCTAAGTGTTACTACACGATTTACATAACACGTCCATACAACAATGGCTTATTGAAACGTGAAATAGCTAGATAATAAAATACTTCAGACAACCTAAATGAAAAAATCAAAAATCAAAAATAGTGAAATGCAATGCAAAAGATGTGCCAACTTGTCAACGGCTTACGTTTTAAAAGTAACTGCGGAAGAGTTCTTCGAAATAAAGGATGAAAAGATTAATAGAGAATATCAAAAATGCAATGCTTTATATTTTAATATTACAGATACGGTTTCTGTAGTATTTTATTCAGTAAGTATAAGTATTTGCAAGTATTATATTAACTGGGGTATAAAAATCAAATGTTTGTTAATAGGCAACAATTAAATTAAAAAAAATTTTTTTAATTACAGTAATGGTTTCTGATTTTTAAAAAAAATCAATAAAATCATTTCTTATCTAAAATTTACTTACGATTCTCATTAAATAAAAACACCAATTAAGAACAAAGTTCCCCTGCTTTGCTAGCTTTACGAAGTAATCCGCTCCTCAGGCAAGAATCCTCTGCTGAACTCGAGTTAAGATGAACCTGGTTGCGATAATGGAAGATAAAATAACGCAGTTTCGGATGTCATGGTCATTAACCTTACACCATAAGCGATATGAGCGTAGTTTATGAAGTTAAAATGCATATCACGATAAGTTTAATTTTAAGACTACAGTGTTCTCCAGTGTCGCCGTCTTTTTTTCTTTGCATGCTGACTGTCGCATTTTGACAAAACATTTTGCATACTTTCAAATGCTTACCAAAACGCGAATAGTTATGATTACGAGGGAATAAAGCATCGAAAGACCGATGGGCATTAGAAACCGTGCATGCTCCATAGCTCATTTATTTTTGGATTTGTCTTAACATAGAAACCTTTTCTTTCAGATTAGTATGGGTTTAAAATGCTGCTCCCAATGTCTTCCTTTGAAAACGTTTGCCTTCAGTTCAAATGTTACGAACTTTGAAATTTTCACATTTTTCTAATTTTGTCGAAAAAAGGGCTAGGTTTCACTTCATGCGGTAACTGTCTTATGGTCTTTATGACCCTTGTTAGTACGGGGCATTGATGGCCAGGTAATTAGGACGCAGTAGGAGGAACCAACCACGGTGCATGCGACGTTGCGCCAAATTCCAAAGAAAGCACGTTGAATATTAAGGTGGGAGTAAGGGTTACGTTCTTGGGTTAGATTTAGGTTTGATTGACATTCTTTATTAAAGGAAATAAAATTATGCGCGGATGACGATGAAATTATGTACCATGTGCAGAAAAATATAAAAAAACTACTATTTAATACAAGTGTCTTTGAATCGAATTCCACGCAGAATAGTTTTTAATGCTTGGCTAAAGGTTAGTTTTGGTTTAAGATTTTGACACAAGGATTCGAAACCCATTACTAATCAATTCATTTTCCCCTCTCTTAGCTTTTTATCAGCATTGTTGACGTCAAACTTATGCATGCTTTTTATTTCAAAAAAAAACATTTGTTTATAAACAAAACCAAATATGCAAATGGAGACAAAAATAAAGTCGTGATTTACTTGTCGTCAAGAAGACAGCAACACAGTATAAAATAAAATTCGAAGAGATCGAGGATGTGAAGCTTAGAAAAGCAGACTGAAACCTCATTCATAGTTCAGCGTTCATAGCGCTATCTATATTCTCTTTACATCTGGAGTCACTTAGCTTTTAACAAGGCTTTGGTTTACAAGGATGTTGGAGTATTTAACCGCAAAAGGGTGAGGAATTACTAATTCTGCATCGAGAAGGTGTCAAACGTATACCGAATGCGATGTGAGAATAAAATGCAATTATCAATTTCGAAGTTAAATAGATGTTATTCTTCGTTCTCTTTAATCGGTGCCAAAAGACTGTAAATTGGGATAACGTACACCGAAGCAAAACAGACGTTAGATGGCTTAGCATCTAAGGAATCTTATAATACCATAAATTAACGCTAATCGCCATTTTCATTTTTTTGTCCTTACATGTGATCAAAATATCGATTAAGTATAGCCTAATTTTAATGCTTTCATACATTATTTGAAAAAGCACTGACCAATTAGGTATTAAAAGTTGGCGATATAGGTAACTGATTGGTTTTGTAAAATAATTTCTCCAAATGACTTCCATAAGAGAGTATCAGTCTTTTTACAAATCAATTATTCTCACTATATTTTGATTAAATCGGCACAGTATGAACATTTCACATAGAAAAATTAATTAACGGACGAAGCGCAATTAAATAGGAGATAAAACCATCTCAAAGAGACCACCAAAATTGCAAAGTTCAAAGCGTTAGTTTGATGGTTTTGAGGAGGATGCACTCTTTTTTCTAAGACAGTTCTCGCAAACGTGATCTGCATTTGCGTTCCAAAATTGCATAGCTGTTTTGCATTTTTCTTTTCTATTTTTTGATCAATTATTTTCAGTCTTCGTCGCAATTTTGCCCAAGCTTTTATTTCAGCAGTCGTTGGAATAAATGAGGGCTAGCCCAACATGGGGGTGCAGGAGAGAAATTGCATTAAATGTCTATTGGTTTATGAATTCAATGTTAATTAATTTTAAAAAAATATGCAAATTTTTGCACTCAAAGTATGTTGTTTTCATCTAAAATTTAATAAACCTTGACAGTTATCCAAGATGATTACCCTGTTTTAATCCTTGAAGTGAAAAAGGCAAACCTTTCTTACGCAGTGCACTGTAAGAACAAATGAAGGATGTATTCTAGTTGGCCATTTAAAATGCGGTCAAAACTTGCAGTGGACTTAGCTCAAAATCAGAAAATTAAGCATGCAACGTTGATAAAGAAGAAGAGTTTACAGAAAATACACAACATTTCAAAACTTGAAAATCCATTGTAATTGAACAGGAATCATTACAACAAACACGCATTTCTGGGGAAGAGATGGAATTTATGGCGCTAATGAGCAGACCACGACTTCCCTGCCACATCGGGTAATTGGATCCACGCGATATAATAAAAGGACTGTACTTTATGGTTTTGCAAGTCCAGATGAAAACAAGTTGTGTGGAGGAGGAAATACTGAATTTCAATTGATTTCATAATAATAATTCTTCAAATCTTTTCTTGGAAGATTGTAAGACAGGGTATAATGTAAATGCCAAAAGACCTTTTTATACAGCAAAAATCAAAATGACTAGAAGCGATGCTAACAAAATAGAGGAACGTTCGAGTGAGCACAGGACTGTGGCGCTTCCGTGTAGATGTTGCGAAACTGGTTCTCCCAAAAGTCTGCCACTGGCACCCCGAATCTCTGAGGTCCTGAAGAGTACTACGTAGGGATCGGACTGACCAACGGAGTTCTGACCTACGATACTTACCTCGTAGGCCGTGCCCGGTTGAAGTCCGGTGATTTTGAATATTCCCTCCACACCTCGTGGGGTAACGGTGTCTGTGCGAGCGGAAGGAATCTTGTCGAATTCCGTCCACGCGGCAAGAGGAGTACTTTCCGTCTGACCTAAAATACCAGAAAATATTAATGCGTGTTGTTAATTTAGGCAGATGGTAAGGAAGGCCAAAGTTAGAACTGACCGTTGGTTTGCATATGCAAGTTTTAAATATCATTAAAGTTAGAATTTACAATGTATTTGTCCAGTCATACTATTGATTTGTATATCTACTGTTTACGCTTTTCTACAATAAGTTGTTTGCAAGACGGTTTTTAATTAGATTGAATGCAAAAAGGGTATTATTGATTACAATTAAATCCTAAGCTCTTGTTATCTGTTTGGAATTGCATTCCTGTGAAATAAGACCTGCTTGGTTTTAAATACGGTTCTCAAAAACATTCTTAATTATTTTAAGTAGTGTCCAGCTAATGTCATTGCACTGATGGATTTCGTACATTTTCCTTATAATGCGTGCTAAATGCATATATTTGTCAAACACACTGAAGGACAACTTAAACACGGTCCAGGATCATATACGCTGAAAAGTTTATTACTATCAAAATACCTTAACTGTTCTTTCGTATCTCTGGACCCAACAAAGCATTTGGGTATCAAGTAAATAAGTCCAATTAATTAGCTGAAGAATAATAAACCACAACGTGCAGCTTCAAATAGAAATGCACTTGAAATTTAGCCAATATATGCAAAGTTTCCCTTAATCGTCGAATACGTTTGCACAATCAGCCTTGGCGTCTTATTCTTAAATGTTATTAACATACTTTTTTAAGTGAGAATTATGTTAATTTTGGTAAGAGCTTATTGAAAGATTCAAGAAAAAACTTATATCTCTGGTTTTCGATATTTGTAAATCTTTTAAAAAACAGGTATAGCAAGTGGTAGAACTTAACGATATAAGATTTATGCTAGCAAACTACTATACATCATTTGCCCTCTTGGAAATGAATTTAACGGGTCAAAATATCACTTGGAACTTCGGGTTGACTTGGAAAGTGTATGCTTTAAAATGTACAAACGTGCCTTAACATTTTGTGAAATGAACCTTCATTTTTTAAGATAAAATTATATCCTTGCCCAATATAACTGAAAAATATTTCCTATATTATGGTGATCGCCTTATGCAAGCAAGTTCATTGCTCACTCCCAGAAGATTGTCTAGGTTATTCTATTGAAAAGTATGAAATTTAAGCTCCAGCAAATATCTTAATTTACGAGAATTAAAAAGCAAGTTAGTGAGTGCAAACATTATCCAAATGATTGTCTTTTCTGCATCCCGAAATGAACTGCGTCTTTATGGGTGTAGTTCTGAAAACGCAGAATTACTTTTTACTGTTCCACTTAACTCAGGCTGTTTCATAAGTTGGAAAAATTTCCTGTCGTTCAGTTAGCAAAAAACATCTGGTTTGTTTACTTTGCAAAGGAACTGAATCCACATGAATCTGATTAAGAGTAGGAAAGTAACGTGTTAACTGCGCAAAAACGCATGTAACCGTGGGAGCATTTTTTATGGCCGACTTAAATTACGTTTTGAGAAAAGAGCGTCATTTCCAACAGAAGTAAAAACGGGCGCAACATCAAACAAGATTACCATGAACCAAATTTTAAAAATGCATATACAACAAACAAGAGGTAAGTGTTGCATGACATATTTATATAAAAATACACTGATATCACTGAAATGAGATAAAAGACCTGCGTTTGACTTCTGGACGTTTGAAAGCGTGCCCTTATGATTGGATATCATAACTTTTTATTTGAAATGTTCATTTATTGATGATAATGGGTTATAAATGAGATATTCATACCCGTTTAGAATTCAACATGCAAGGTTTAGTGAATAGCACTTGGTTTTAGTTTCGGACCTTAAACTCTGTGACAGTCAATAGCCTGAGATTCGTTTCGCACATTATTTCACAAAACACCTTTCAGCACTGAAATAAATGATAAAAATTGATCTCCACTTTGACTTAAACTTGCTTCGTATGATCATTTAGCAGAACCCATTATAGGCGAACACTTAATTTACCATGTAGCAGACGAACGCAGTACTGCTATAAGATATTTATTGACATAAACCATTACCTAAAGATTACTATGAATCATAGGTGATGTACTATGCATGCGTTTAATTTCATATAAAATGTTTACAATTCAAGAAAGAAATGCTGGCATCAAAGTGAAATACGAATACGTTTAGTCGATCTAAAAATGCGTAAATATTACAAAATTTACCATGTTAACTGTACTTGTTGTAGTTTAAATCTTTATCACGTGTTTTGCCAATAATCTGCCGCTGCGTGACAAAGCTCCGAGAGATTCAGCCTACCAGTGAGTCCCAAAGAAGAAATACCAAAACTAGAGAAGTTACCAGAAAACCCACAGGATACGCTGGAAGACACTCCGTTGAGTCGATGCTATCGTAGCTTTGTGACATATTGACCGAAAAATGGACGAAAGATATATCTCGGCTTTATGTCAGTCACTTCTCTTTCTAACTGTGAACTGTCAGTTTTCGAAAATTACGCGGTTTCATGCCAAAGGTAATGAATTCCTGTTGTCATTTTCATTCCAAGTTTCGAACGGAGCCTAAAAAGCTGTATTTTTAATTATTTATTCAAACTGTGCCCATTAAATGCTATGGGAATTAAAATTTCATACAAGTTCCAAAGTGCATCTTTGTTTGATCATCTCCATGCATCAGTCTCCAGCTTTAGACTGGCACGAGTCTTTTGGTTTTGGAATCATACAATTTCTGAAATTCCTTTAATTGCATGTGTACTGATTTTTGAAACCTAATAATAGTCGTTTCTGCTGTTGCTAGCAGTGGCTGTACCACGGGATAGGTGAAGTCCATTAGGGACTTTTTAAATTATTGGAAAAGCCTATTGCGTTCATACGATGTCCGGAGTAAACAATCTGTGTTAGAATGCACTTCTTTTGCTTACAATTATATCTCTCAGTGAAGGCTGTAGGTGGTCTGTTACTCGTGTCACCAGTGCGCGTAGCAAGGGAAGTAATGAATGTGCATTGAGGTGGTCTGAGATGGTAGCGTATCCTTAGCTTTTCCGCGTCACATAAGAAGGGCAGATAAATAATATCTGCACCCTCGCTACGTGGAAGGTTCGTGAAATTCTTGGTTCTTAGGAGTTCCTTAACTGTGTTCCCTGGAAAAATGAATTCGAAGAGCAGAATTTTCTTTTCTACAGCCACAATGGTGAGCTATATTGCTTGCTAAAGTATTCTTTAAAAAACATTTTCAAATACCTAATCATGGAAAGCTAATCATAGATCTATCTAAAGTTCTACCCAGTACTATCTGGTAAAATAACGTTTTTTACACATTTGCCCCAAACAAGGGATTGGTGGTATTTGTGATTAGGGAGTATGGATCAAAGGAGGTTCTATATAATCGGAACTTTGTTTTGTTATGGACACTGCCGTCAGGGCTTCTGCAAAGTCTAAAAAGGGAGAAAACCCGACGTTCGCTAATCCAAATTAAACTTGATAGAGAAAAACGGCATTGATAGCATTTCGGAGGGCAGTCACCTAGGTATCAATGATGGCAGTAACAAAGATATCATAAACGTAGCGACCGTAAATTTATAACTTCTTATCTGATCACTAATTTGACATTTATACAGCTTGCCCATGAAGACATTGAATAAAAGATATCCAGGACCTGAGTTTTGGGAAAACTACTAATTTTTCTTTATATTTGTTTTCAAAATGCAATTCCCAAATAATGCACACTTGAGTAATAATTCCTCAAGTGTCTGCTTATCGAAATTCCTATATCCTGTTGATTATTATGAATCTCTTCCACGTTATTTTCGTTACATCCCAAAAAAATGTCATGAGTTCGAAAAAAGGACTAACATTTCCGTAAGAATGATTTGCATTCTGCATATCCGTTACAAAATCTGTTCGATCTAACTGTCAACAGTACCTTCAACCATCAGATCAATGAAGAGTTTAACTGAATTTAATGTAAATATGCGTCAGCATATAACCAGTCGGACAATTTTCGTGCGCAAAGGTGTTTATTAAGACACGTCTTATGCCCTTCTGTAGATTTTGAGTGGTCCGTAGATTTCCCCTAACAAAGAGCAGTTTATTAGAAATTCCCTGTCTAATGCACAATGATCGAACTGCCCAAAATCTGGGTGTTTACAAAATTGATTGATTTGGCCGTAAACAAAATGCTCGCTTAAGCGTTAAACCAAGATGGCTGTACCAATAAGGAAACAGATTGGTTGCTCAAGAAGCACATTTGCTTTGGTGTAATGCAGATTACTTACGAGTCGACAAATAAAATGCATCAAACTCTTATACTTATTTGCTCTCAACAGGCAATAATAGTTCCTTAATACAAACTCCGAAGACTATTAAAAAGTTATAAGTAGTGTGTTTTTAATTGATACGACTAAAAAGGAAAGTCTTATTTTAAGTGTTCCATTTTCTAGTGAAAAAATATCTGACTGAGAACAATAGAGGACTTTTTGAAAACTGTTTGTTCTTAAGTATAATATGCATGTCAGCGTAAAAATTTGTCCGTACGATGAGCTGTAAAGGAAATTTATTCATTAATGCGCTTTTAACGCGTCTTCCTTTCAGCCAAGAGTTTGCTAATCATTAATTACGAATTTTATACAAATTCCTCCTTGGATATGCCATTGGTAATGATGTTGATTTGAGCGACATCTGGATGACATAATACGGATGTTGTCTTGAATGTTGTATTAGAGTAATGCTTTAAAAACGATAAATAGAGAATGCACAAAAGAAAATGTGCTCACGATGTTACTCTTTTCGAAAACGCAGAGAACTTATGTGTCAAACTATGTTCACATGCATACGGTCTAAAATTGGTCATTATACTGTGAGTGCGTAAAGCCATTTTTTATCGTTTATTACCATTAATGTCAATAATGTTAAAATTTTGCAAGTGAATGAGGATATCAGGTTAGTGTATTCGCATTATTATTCAAGTCATCAAAAACGAACACAAGTCACAGTAATGTAAAATTTAAGTTCTGAAAACGTTTCTGTAAAGCATATATATATATATATATATATCGAGCTCATCATCCCCGAAGAAGACAAAGAAGAAGAGACGAGTTCATGGACCAGAATGTATTTGGACTGACGTTTCGGAAACCCCCTTGTTTCCATCATCAGAGTTCTGTGGTTCTGCTGGTCTTGACTTTTTCATGCTTGACGCCTGCCTGGTATTATACCCCTGCTCTGAGTATAACCTTACACCTCCCTGTTTGCTGCTGATCAGGTTTAATCTCTCCCCTCGCGTGACATAAGAACATTTTGCTCCCGTCATATTTGTTGGCAAGTCAGCGTGAATGGTGGTCTGTCCCTCGTCAGCCAACGGACTGATCAGTCGTTGACGGCCACGTGAGTTAATTTCGGCCTCGTGGGCGTGGTGGTGAGTTGGTGTTCCACGCCGGTTACGTGGCCTCCGGCCGGCTCCTCTATTCTTTTCCTCTAGTGTCCGTTGTCCACCATGCTTGGGTTTGCTGGACTGTCCCATTGGCCCTGCCCGAATTGACTCGAGCCTTTTGCGTATACCTGGTAGGCGGGATGCACGTCTATGGCTCTGTTAAGTGTGCCCGTTCACGTCCAACTTTCGAGCAGCAGTCTGGCCATCTTATCGTTGGCTCGGTCGATTACCCTCGTTTTCTCAAAGGCGAAAATATGGTTCTTCTGTTGTATGTGGCCATAGACCATAGACAGCTTGTCCTTGCGGTTGATTGCAAGCTGGTGTTCATGCAATATTGTGCCAGGGCGTTTGCCCGTTTCACCAACATACCTCGCATCACAGCTTTGGCATGGTATGCTGTAAACTACCGCTGATTGCTCTGTCATTGGTAGCGGTTCTTTGGGCCTCCTTATGCGCTGTCTTATTGTTGCTCCAGGCTTATGAGCCACACTGATCCCGAAAGGTTTCAGGATTCTTGCTGTCGCCTCTGATACGTTCGTCACATAAGGGATTGCGAGCCAGAACTTTGGGTCTTCTCCTTTCGATCGCTCATGGTTGGGCTTCCTAAGACACTTGCGTATAAAGGGCTTCGGATAGCCGTTGGCTTCAAATAGGGCATGCAGGTACTTATTCTCCTCCTTCTTCCCACTGTCGTCACTGCAGTGTGTTTGAACGCGTTGGAAGAGGGTTCTGACACAACTGCATTTTTGAGCAACGGGTGGTTACTTCTGAAGTGGAGGATAAGCATGGTGTTAGTTGCCTTCCGGTAGACCGTTGTCCTTTTTTTCTCGTCTGCCAGCTTAGTCACTTGAATGTCGAGGAAGGGCAACTGATTGTTGACCTCTTCTTCCATAGTAAACTGGATGTCAGGAAAGATGGAGTTTAAAAGTTACTTGAAGGACTGCACGTTGCTCCGTTTGATGATGACGAAAGTGTCGTCAACGTATCTGGCCCAGAATTTCGGGGGGAAAGAGCTGTAGACTAGTCGCTCGAGCCTCTGCAAGACTGCTTCTGCAATCAGTCTGGATAGAGGTGAGCCCATTGGTGTCCCCTTCTTTTGTTCGTAAACTTGGCCGTTGAAATTGAAGAAAGTTTTAAGACACAATCGCAGGAGCGCGATGATGTGCACACGTTAGAGCTGTTGGTCGATTTCATCGTATTATTCTCGGAGAAGACCGTCAATAGTGTCGATAGCTAGATCGGGCGGAATAGAGGTGAACAATGAGATCACGTCAAATGACGCCATTACCTCATCTGCCTCCACTTCCAGATGTTGGATGCGGGACGAAAAATCTTAAGCACACTTTACTGTCCACTTTGAATCTTTAGTAAGGAAACACAATCGCTGATAGAGCCACTTTGACAACCCAAATTTGGGGTGCCGCGTAAAGATACGATGGGTCGTAATGGCACTGCGGGCTTGTGCACCTAAATGCCTCAGGTATATACTGCCTGTTAACACTGAGATATGCCAAAGGACGTTGGCAGGCTTCAAGAAGCGAATGATCAGAATCTTGATACAAGATTGTCACGCACGTATTAACAAATACCACCGTGCAATAGAACAACACTTGGTAGCTTGCCAGTCAGCTTTAACAGCGAATGAGTTTTCAACCCTCAAAAAGGCCATTCTTGAAAGTGCTCAACATCATCGGAAGTTACGCGACGCCTACCGACTGGAGAGGTTCAAGCAAATAAGTCCACCAAAACAACCCACCTCTGACGGGAACCTGGTTCTGGCTCGCAATCTCTTATGTGAAGAACGTATCAGAGGCGACAGCAAGAATCCTGAAACCTTTCGGGATCGGTGTGGCTCATAAGCCTTGAGAAACAATCAGACGGCGCATAAGGAGGCCCAAAGAACCACTACCAATGACAGAGCAATCAGCAGTAGTTTACAGCATACCATGCCAAAGCTGTGATGCGAGGTATGTTGGTGAAACGGGCAAATGCCTTGGCACAATATTGCATGAATACCAGCTTGCAATCAACCGCAAGGACAAGCTGTCTATGGTCTATGGCCACATACAACAGAAGAACCATATTTTCGCCTTTGAGAAAACGAGGGTAATCGACCGAGCCAACGATAAGATGGCCAGACTGCTGCTCAAAAGTTGGTCCTCAACGGGCACACTTAACAGAGCCATAGACGTGCATCCCGCCTACCAGGTATACGCAAAAGGCTCGAGTCAATTCGGGCAGGGCCAATGGGACAGTCCAGCAAACCCAAGCATGGTGGACAACGGACACTAGAGGAAAAGAATAGAGGAGCCGGCCGGAGGCCACGTAACCGGCGTGGAACACCAACTCACCACCACGCCCACGAGGCCGAAATTAACTCACGTGGCCGTCAACGACTGATCAGTCCGTTGGCTGACGAGGGACAGACCACCATTCACGCTGACTTGCCAACAAATATGACGGGAGCAAAATGTTCTTATGTCACGCGAGGGGAGAGATTAAACCTGATCAGCAGCAAACAGGGAGGTGTAAGGTTATACTCA
This sequence comes from Schistocephalus solidus, assembly GCA_017591395.1. Taxonomy (NCBI): domain Eukaryota; kingdom Metazoa; phylum Platyhelminthes; class Cestoda; order Diphyllobothriidea; family Diphyllobothriidae; genus Schistocephalus; species Schistocephalus solidus. The sequence goes on from WEDG01003183.1 coordinate 76,124, forward strand.
GAGCAGGGGTATAATACCAGGCAGGCGTCAAGCATGAAAAAGTCAAGACCAGCAGAACCACAGAACTCTGATGATGGAAACGAGGGGGTTTCCGAAACGTCAGTCCAAATACATTCTGGTCCACGAACTCGTCCCTTCTTCTTTGTCTTCTTCGGGGGATGATGAGCTCGATAAGATATCTGGACCTAGAAATCTTCACTCATATTGATATATATATATATATATATATATATATATATATATATATATTTATATATATTTAATGTATATATATATATATAACAATGGCAGATGGGCACTCGCCGATCGCTTACGATACTCACTATTTCCGCTCTTTCTTGAGTTTCACTATTGAGCCCCGCCAGCATTTGCCCATTGGCTTGTAATACAGACTCTCCTCTAGTGTCCGTTGTCCGCCATGCTTGGTTTTGCTCGACTGTCCCATTGGCCCTGCTCGAACTGACTCGAGCCTTTTGCGTATCACCTGGTAGGCGGGATGCAAGTCTATGGCTCTGTTAAGTGTGCCCGTTGAGGACCAACTTTTGAGCACAAGTCTGGCCATCTTATCATCGGCTTGGCCAATTACGCTCACTTTCTCAAAGGTGAATTTGTGCCTTTTATAATGTATGTGGCCATAGACAATAGAGAGCTAAGGTTTACGGTTGATTGCATGCTGGTATTCATGCAATCTTGTACTAAGGCTATTGCCCGTTTCACTATCATAACTCGAATCAAAGTTTTGGTATGGTATGCTGTGAACCACTGCTGATTGTTCTGTCATTGGTAGCAGTTCTTTGGGCTTCATTTTTTGCTCTGTGATTGTTTATTTAGGCTTATGAGCCACACCTACCCAAAAGGTTTCAGGATTCTTG
>WEDG01003184.1:0-95927 GCA_017591395.1 Schistocephalus solidus
AATTCCGGTCTTCTTGTTGCTCGAAGAATTCAAACCCGCGCGGCAACCGTTCAGTTCTCAAGGTCTCAAGTGACGAAATATTGACATATATTGCGTATAGTGACGTATGTTGCATCTTCTAACTATCATTAGCGATATGCGTAAAGACTCTCCTAAATGAGTAAAATATAATGCATATCGTCAGGGATTAATAATAAGTATGTGAACGAGTAAGAAACACACAAAAGTGATGTATCGGAGAGACTTTGAAATGTCTAGACGGAAATGAAAACATGTAAACTGAAATTAAAATTTGCTACGAGTAGGCGGAATTAATCATGAAGTTAATGTGATTTATAGCAGGACTTATATGCAGGAAACCCTACAAAACACTTGGCAGTGGAACGCAGTGCGCACAATGCACAAAAATACGGATCATTTACTATTACGATGGTAGGCATGAAAAGACTTAAAGACTTATTGGTTTCTCAGATGTTTAGCTATCCATACCTGCGGATTTTATATCCTTTGCATAATAAACTCAATATCGTCCCATGGCATATATATAACTAAAGGCAAAATGCCGCAAATTGAGGAACTAACTGCCAAGTTCTCAAATAAGAGATAACAATTATATAATATAAAGAACCACTGAAAAGCATGCAAAAGCTGGTAATTGAGTGCGTTTATTGTGTACTGTTTACGCGCAGACGCAGCATTTAAAAAATATCAAAGTACGTAAAGCAAAGATCTTAGAACAATCAAGCGCCATTTATTTGTAGCTTTACACTAACATTTATCTGTATTATTTCATGGAAATACGGGTTTTTTTTCAGAAATAAATTACTACAATGTACAGCAGACATTATCGATTGCTTAAGTTAGAACGTTTCCCGATATTCATTGATACCTCCACACACCGAATCATGCTTTATTTTTAATAGGAATTTAATTAATTCAATAGTATCGATGTTACCAATTCTGAATGAAAGAAATCTTTCCCCTAATGTTAAAGGGCCATTACTAGCCCGGAATGCCGTTATGGCGTGAACCTGTCTCTATTCCAGCCACCACGTCGCCCTTCCCATGTTTGGCATTTTTATTGGACCTCAACCCTATTTCATGTGTTGCATTATTATATCTGTAGATGTTACGTCAAATCTGCCCCTTGAGCGACCTAGCGAGGAATTGGACACACCCGGCAGCTTGTCTACATCTATGGAATCTCCCAGTGGAACAGCATTGGAAAATGGTAGGCATTTTCCTATCTCCTCTATATTCCGTCTAACTGATTGTGAAATTTATATCGAGTAACTCGTTATGATAAATATTTCCAAAAACTTCATTTTGCAGACATAGTAAAGAACGTTCGAGGGATTTCAATAATTTTCAAAAAATGGTGAAGTAGATTATTTATATACTGCTTGTGTAAAACCACTGGTAGTATAACCTAAACCTTAACCTTGCCTATCGATATTTCGTAAATCTCCGCACAAGAATTCAAAAAGTCATACTTAAAGCCGGGATTGAGTCCACGACCACCAACGCCATGGTGACGCTCGTTTACCACTCGACATCCTCATCACGGTGGCGGGCGCTCTCTTCAATTAATTTTCACACTATTTACGGCAATGCAATTTGTGTTTTGAAACTGCTTGCTTTTGTGCGTCCAATGCTATGGAATAGTCGTTTAACTTGATATCGATACACCACCTACGTAAAGACTTATTGGTTTCTCGGATGTTTAGCTATCCGTATCTGCGGATTTTATATCCTTTGCATAATAAACTCAATATCGTCCCATGGCATATATATAACTAAAGGCAAAATGCCGCAAATTGAGGAAATAACTGCCAAGGTCTCAAATAAGAGATGACAATTATATTATATTAAATACCACTGAGAAGAATGCAAAAGCTGGTATTTGAGTGCGTTTATTGTGTACTGTTTGCGCGCAGATGCAGCATTTAAAAAATATCATAGTACGTGAAGTTAAAGATCTTAGAACAATCAAGCGCCATCTATTTCCAGCTTTACAATTACATTCATCTGTATTATTTCATGGAAATACGGGTTTCATGTATTTTAAGAAATCAATTACTACAATGTACAGCAGACATTATCGATTGCTTTAGTTAGAACGTTTCCCGATATTCATTGATACCTCCACACACCGAATCATGCTTTATTTTTAATAGGAATTTAATTAATTCAATAGTATCGATGTTACCAATTCTGAATGAAAGAAATCTTTCCCCTAATGTTAAAGGGCCATTACTAGCCAGGAATGCCGTTATGGCGTGAACCTGTCTCTATTCCAGCCACCACGTCGCCCTTCCCATGTTTGGCATTTTTATTGGACCTCAACCCTATTTCATGTGTTGCATTATTATATCTGTAGATGTTACGTCAAATCTGCCCCTTGAGCGACCTAGCGAGGAATTGGACACACCCGGCAGCTTGTCTACATCTATGGAATCTCCCAGTGGAACAGCATCGGACAATGGTAAGGCATTTCCCTATCTCCTCTATATTCCGTCTAACTGATTGTGAAATTTATATCGAGTAACTCGTTATGATAAATATTTCCAAAAACTTCATTTTGCAGACATAGTAAAGCTCGTTCGAGGGATTTCAATAATTTTGAGAGAAATGGTGAAGTAGATAATTTATATACTGCTTGTGTAAAACCACTGGTAGTATAACCTAAACTTTAACCTAGCCACTCGATATTCCGTAAATCTCCGCACAAGAATTCAAAAAGTCATGCTTAAAGCCGGGATTGAGTCCACGACCACCAACGCCATAGTGACGCTCGTTTACCACTCGACCTCCTCATCATAGTGACGGGCGTGCTCTGAAATTAATTTTTACACTATTTACGGTAATGCAATTTGTGTTTTGAAACTGCTTGCTTTTGTGCGTCCAATGCTATGGAATAGTCGTTTAACTGGATATCGATACACCACCTACGTACAGACTTATTGGTTTCTCGGATGTTTAGCTATCCGTATCTGCGGATTTTATATCCTTTGCATAATAAACTCAATATCGTCCCGTGGCATATATATATAACTGAAGGCAAAATACCACAAATTGAGGAAATAACTGCCAAGTTCTCAAATAAGAGATAACAATTATATTATATTATGTACCTCTGAGAAGAATGCGAAAGCTGGTATTTGAGTGCGTTTATTCTGTACTGTTAACGCGCTGACGTAGCATTTAAAAAATATCATAATACGTAAAGTTAAGATCTAAGAACAATCAAGCACCATTTATTTCTAGCTATACACTTAAATTCATCTGTATTATTTCATGGAAATACGGGTTTCATGTATTTTCAGAAATAGATTACTACAATGTACAGCAGACATTATCGAATGCTTTAGTTAGACGGTTTCCCGATATTCATTGATACCTCCACACACCGAATCATGCTTTATTTTTATAGGAATTTTATTAATTCAATAGTATCGATGTTACCAATTCTGAATGAAAGAAATCTTTCCCCTGAGGTGAAAGTGCCATTACTAGCCAGGAATGCTGTTGTGGCGTGAACCTGTCTCTATGCGTGCCACCACGTCGCCCTTCCCATGTTTGGCATTTTTTATTGGACCTCAACCCTATTTCATGTGTTGCATTATTATATCTGTAGATGTTACGTCAAATCTGCCCCTTGAGCGACCTAGCGAGGAATTGGACACACCCGGCAGCTTGTCTACATCTATGGAATCTCCCAGTGGAACAGCATCGGACAATGGTAGGCATTTCCCTATCTCCTCTATATTCCGTCTAACTGATTGTGAAATTTATATCGAGTAACTCCTTATGACAAATATTTCCAAAAACTTCATTTTGCAGACATAGTAAAGAACGTTCGAGGGATTTCAATAATTTTCAGAAAATGGTGAAGTAGATAATTTATATACTGCTTGTGTAAAACCACTGGTAGTATAACCTAAACCTTAACCTAGTTACTCGATATTTCGTAAACCTCCGCACAAGAATTCAAAAATTCATGCTTAAAGCCGGGATTGAGTCCACGACCACCAACGCCATGGTGACGCTCGTTTACCACTCGACCTCCTCATCACGGTGGCGGGCGCTCTCTTCAATTAATTTTCACACTATTTACGGTAATGCAATTTGTGTTTTGAAACTGCTTGCTTTTGTGCGTCCAATGCTATGGAATAGTCGTTTAACTGGATATCGATACACCACCTACGTAAAGACTTATTGGTTTCTCGGATGTTTAGCTATCCCTATCTGCGGATTTTATATCCTTTGCATAATAAACTCAATATCGTCCCATGGCATATATATAACTAAAGGCAAAATGCCGCAAATTGAGGAAATAACTGCCAAGTTCTCAAATAAGAGATAACAATTATATTATATAAAGAACCACTGAAAAGCATGCAAAAGCTGGTAATTGAGTGCGTTTTTTGTGTTTTGTTAACGCGCAGATGCAGCATTTAACCAATATCATTGTATGTAAATTAAGAGCAAAGAGCAAGCCTGCGCAATTTCTTTGCATCTTCACACATACATACGTATATTTGCATCTTCTATCTATCATTAGCGATATGTTTAAAGTCTCTCTTAAATGAGTAAAATATAATGCATATCATCAGGGATTAATAATAAGTATGTGAACGAGTAATGAATACGCAATTGTGATACATCAGTGTGACTTCGAAATACCTCCACGTAAGCGTCAACATGTAAACAGTTATTAAAATTTACTACGAGTAGACAGAATGAATCATGAAGTTAATAGGATTTTTCAAAAGTATTTATATGCAGGAAACCCTTGAAAACACTTGGCAGTGGAACGCAGTGCACACAATGCACAAAAATACTGATCATCTCCTATTAAGATGGTAGGGATGAAAAGGTTTAAATCTTTGGATGTACTTCCATGAAAAGTGTGGGATCATAGCCTATTGCAAAGGAAGGGATAATGTTTTAAAAATCTTTAAATGTACTCTCCATGAAAAGTTTGTGGGCTAACACTAAGGCTGCCATGAAATATGTCCATAAATATGCACCATTTTTCAGGAATTCCATCGACCTTAGAAAACTAAAGTAAAACTGGTATCTAGTTGAAATTCCTGAAAGACGTGAGGCGGGTAAATAACAATTTAAGTACATTAAAGTTGTTCAGTAAAGGTGCACAGAGTAGAAGATTCGATCTTTTCACTTTGAACCTTTATCTCTACCATTTTCGAATTATTAGCATATCCGCAGTATGTCCAATGAATGATAGTCATCATTAAGTTTCATTGGTTTATGGCAAACATGGGGAAACGTTGATTGACCGCGAATAAACTATCTCATAATTTATGCACATGGCTTAATCTCCGACAGGGCTAGATCTATCTCATTCATGATTTCACTGATTGCAAGATTCGAGACTGAAATAAGGCATAACTGCATTTGTTTAAGTTTGTGATTTAACATGTACGGTTACTCTCAATCTGTTTATTTCCATAGAGCTGAACTAAAGAAAACCTAAATTAATTGCAAATGCAGATATTAAGTTCACTTCAGACAGGATGTCTTGCATTTGCATCTCTGACGGTGATGAGGCAGACAGGAGGCAACAAGCATTAGTGTAGCGGTTTTCAAGGTTTGATAGCATTAGAAAACACATATGCTTTTATCCAATTTCTGTTCATCCTCATCATAATCAATATAACCTTTAACTACTCTTTTGAAGCCGAAATATAAACCCATTTTTGAATCCACTAAGGAGCCTCCGTAAATTTTTTTAAATTAACACCACATTCTCATTGATGTGCAAGGTTTATTGCAGGTTACGTGCAGACAAAATACTGACTTGGAGTGTGTGCAGTTTCGAAATATTTTGCCGAGATGATACAATATTTAGGTGTGGACTTTGAATGATTTTGTTACCTCATTTGACCAACTAGTAAAAAATTGCCAGTGTTCCCCTTGCTGGTGTGTGTTCGAATTCAACCGAGGCTGCCGAGTTTTCACAAGTGGGTCAAATGATAAAATATTTACCGACACTTCATGGCTGACTCATCATTTGTGAGCAGTTGCAGTTGCGGTAAATCTGCCGGGCAGAATACCTGCCGGTTAACAAGTCGCGAAGAGCATGAAAGAAACAATCTATGGTTTTTCAGGTTAGGCAAAAAGATAAAGCCGCTCATTTCTTACGCTCCAACGTTGTTTAAATTAAGTGGCAGCTTTTATTTAATACCGAAATTTCAGAAAAAGACAATTTTAGAAATTAGGCTCTGTATTGGCCGCTCATGTTTTGGCAAGTAAATAATACAGAAAAAATCCGAGAACCTTTTATGAGTTGCAGCTTCTTCTTACAGATTTTTTTGCATTTTCTGTAGCTGCAGCCTAGTGGACTGCGATTACTGTTTCTAAGAATATCCTCGGGATTTATAAGAGTAGAAACGGGGCTTCTGTGAAATCCACGGCCAAATTTTTCCAAACCTTTCGAGCTATTACATTTTGACCTGGTGATTTTTTTTCTTTGAGCTTCGGTTGTTCTTATTCAACAACTGAGTTATCTGACGGGATTTAATCTAAAATGTAGGTATAAATTGTTAGATCGGCTTCTGCCGTAAAATCTGATTGAAGAAACTGAGATAGAAGCTCAGCCTGTCCGTCGTCCTTACAACTACGGACACCGTAGTAAGTTTTTAACAAAAGAGCCAGGCCTTCGCGTCCTTTCAATGTGGTCTTGTGTGCGGTATTCTTCCGATCATCTGTAGATTACGGAGTTTTGTCTGGTGATATGTTCGACAAAGAGACTCTGAAACGTTTGGCCACCAAACGCCATTTCCTCTTGATCGCGCCTTCTCCTTATTTCAACTGCTTCCTGGAAGAAGAACAAGCTCACGTACGTGGGCGAAAAAAAGGCCATTTGGCTCACCACCAGCATCATTAGCAAATTTTGACAACCACATGAAGAACATAAGGTGGGCATTTTCAGAATGCGAAAAAACGTACATTAGTGCTATAGTTATTATAACAATGCTAAGAAATAAAGGAATAGAGCAGTTCATCATATTTTGCAGAATTTGCCCTAAATGGTATATTGGACTAATGAGCATACCAGCAGCATTATCAAAAAAGGCAAAAAGGACAGATTTGCAAAGCTTCTTGAGGTTTTAATAGTCAAAAACATGTTAAACAGACTGTGAAACAAAGTTACTTTATGTTCAAACCTGTGATAGTGTCTCAGATCTTGCCCTGTTCCTTCACAGAGCAAATAGCTATCAGAAGGACGTTTAAAATAGCCCACCCAAATCTCGCAACCTTTTTCAACCGGTGCACCGTCATGCGCTTTCTGTCACATGAATTGTATTTCGCATACTGCCAAGAGTAAAATTCTGAAATATTGTTTCCTTCCACAGCCACACATTAAATAGCTGAAAATTAAGTTGTAAGCCAACCTCAGTGGTAATGGCAGATAATCGGTGGAAGGTTCGCAATGCAGAACTTGGAAGATCAGAAGAGGTCTAGTTATGCCGAAGGCGATATGCAGAGGTCCTCTTTAAATATTGCAAATCCGCCTTTATAATGGGGTACTCACAGGCAATGTTTTAATAGATAATTTGAAGGAAGTGAGTGTCCGACAACGCGGCACGCATTGGCTCAATGATACTGACCAAGAAATGTGCTGATTCATACACCTTTGGCACTGGGGCATAAAGATTGGCTCTTCTCCTAAACTTAATCATCTGCACGCACAACTGGAACATGGATACTTGCAGATATTTGGTCCACATTTAGAAAACGTGACGAAATATTGCTGCCCTTATTCAACACCTATCTACCCCGAAGTGTGTACTAGCCTGTAGAAAGTCCGAAATACGGATGTCGTCGTCTATTTCTGCAACTAACTAGACTACGTAACGACCCATTTAAGTTTCGCTTTACGTTCATTAGGAAAATATCTGGAGCCTTCATAGAAGCATACGAAGTGGTGAAGGTGATCTTATTTGCTTGCAATCTTCTTAGTCTACCCTTCTTCGTATTTTAATGAGTAGACGTATAAATATAGCTTTTTCAGTCACTGCGGCAAACACCACAACAGACTACGTAGTCTCATTGGCCGGTAATTGGTGCATAAGAAAGTACATGAGAATAATTTAAAAACTGTTACTTATATTACCACACAGGATTAGCCCATTTGTCAGGATTCATAACAAGCAAAAGGAAAACTTTATCATGGAAAGTTAATCGTAATTCAGGTGCAAGATTATTTGAACAGAAAAAATTGCTCATGACAATTTTTATTCTTGGTAAGCGGACAGGCAATCGCAGGACTTTTCGGTTGAACCAGGATGCCGGATTTATAATTGCAAATTTCTGCAAGTAGCTGCAATTGCCATACGCTATAAAAATAATTGCTTAGCTAACGGGATGTTTATCTAGATACTCAAGGCTAAGTTACACAAAAACAAATGTGCTGGAAGTACATCATGGCCTTAAATTTGGCATATTTATAAAGGCCATTTATTTAAGTGTTTGTAGTTAGTGCAAATTTTATTCAGTAATCACCATTTCTATACGCATATTTATGTTCTGAGTGAAGGAAACCCAATTCGAGGAAAGCTACTTATCGAATACATCTGCGACATAAAGATAATATATTTTGCAGGTTTTCTGTAAAATATATTCAAATTGGTAAAAACATCTCGAAATCAACAAGGAAATCCTTCCTACTAAACTGTTACTTTTCATTCAAAGCCGCGCTTGATAGCGGCTTAAATACTTTGACGAATAAACCGGAATTCAGAAGTGAATAGACTAAACTAAGTTTATGTTAATGAAGGCATTCAAATAAAAATCGCATCAAAGAACCTCAGTCAACAATTAATGATATCGTTAACTGGTTCTTACGTAGCCTCCATTTCAGTCCAGGGTTTCAGGAATTGGCAATGAGGCGGACTAAATCGAACAATATCAAAGTGCATTTCTAAGAAATTTCACAAATGTTAGAGTGCAGATTCTTATTCAATTTATATAAAAACGCAGCACGTCGCCGATTAACGTTTTTGGAATGTGATTGGCACGCGTAAATGAGACGATTAAAATGTGTCCATCAATTTTAACCAATATCCACATCCCCGTGCCATCAGTTTGATGTTGACGTGACTAGAGCCATAGAGTAACACAATTCCATAAGTGTCATCCATGGTTGTTCTGTTTAGCGCCAATTCATACGCGTTCTTGTGTTAACAGAAATCTTCGTTGGTACCGCCATACGGACATTATCTGTATCGGTATTTGAGCAGTTGTCCACCAGATAGGCCTGAGCAATAAATTAAAAGCATTTTCTCAAGTTGGTGACAATTTTCTGACAGCTGATGCGCATCTCTTTGCAAGTGCAAAACCACGAAAATTACCTGCATGATTTCACAAAGTTGCCGGAATCGGCTACTGGTTGTTTGAGGGCTGTTCTCTATCTGCATGATAAGCGATAAATTTGGACTCGAGCGAATCGTTAATCTAAGGCCTGTGGGTGGGACAGACATCGACGTTTAGTACAGAATTGCCTGCAGGAACAGCCGCACTCTCTATTTCCGCACCCGTTTCTGCCCGGGTTCAAGACAGAGTCAAGAAAACCGGAGATAGGTTCGAACGCAAGTGACTGGCTTGGCGGGATTCGCCCCTGACTGTGCCACAAATTTTGTATCAGATCCCATGAGGTGAAAGTGCCATTACTTGCAAGAGTGGCTCATGCAGCGTAAACCTGCACCTACACGTGCCACTCCGTCCCACTCCCAATTTTATGCATTTTTTTATTGAGTTTAAACCAATTTTATGTGCTGCGTTATTATATATGTAGACGTTGCCTCAACTCCGTACACTGAGCGACCTAGGGAGAAATCGGACACATCCAGCAGCTTTGACCACTGAGTTTGTTTGTCGAGATATAATCTAAAATCTATATATTTATGGTTAGATCGGCTACTGCCGTAAAAACTGACTGAAGAAACTGAGATAGATGCTCAGCTTTTTCGCCGTTCATGCAAAGAACGACATCGTCGTAAGTTTTTAACAAGAAGACGTTGCCCTCATTTCGAGTGCATTGCATGCTTCAGTTGGAGAGGTGCTAAGGGTTTTCTACTACACGGTTTATCAGGTTGCTCTCTAAGCTTTGGTAGTCTTTATAACCATGACCATTGACCTTATTTCTCTTGGTTTTATATTTGGTCAGCAACTCGCCAGTCTTTTCCCCATGTAAAAATTGTCTATTCTTTCGCTTGCGGATTACTTCGATCATCAGTGTGGTAGTTCGCCACAGTGGCCTGTTGCTGGCCTTCGTTTTCGAATTTTGGGCCGCATATGGTAATAATTTCATTTAATATTGCCCTCAATTCCAGCCGCGCGTCGATAACATACCTGGTGAATGTTGCGTTCCAGTTTCAAAAGGGCACAAATACCTTTATTTGGATCAAATATTCCTGCAATATTTTGCGTCTGACTGTGTTGCCTCGATCATGTTATCCCACTGTAGGACTTCGTGATTATATCAGGTACTCGACAGCCTGCAAACATCTACAGAATCTCCGAGTTGAATAAAATCTGATAATTGTAGGCATTTCCCCATTCCTCCTCGTGCTCCTCCTTCTGCTTCTACACCCCTCCTCCAACTCCTTGCTTGCGCTGATAGTGTTGGTTGTGGTGAGCCTGGTGTTTGATGTTGTGTTTTAATAATTTGCATTGTGCGTGGCGGCAGAATCCGTCGCAGCATATGCTGGGATGGATTTGTCGAGAATACTCGTGGAGAAAGGCTACGGGGGATTGGGAGCACCGTTACGAAGGCACGTGGCAGATGTGGACTGGGAGGCATCAGTTGGTGTCTCCCGAGTGCTGCAGGTGATCCAGAGATGTACAATGAGACCGATGCTTGCCTAGAATGTTCGATGAAACTGTGATAATTTTCGATGCTATTAGTGTTTTGCGTTGTTAGGTGTTGGTTGTTGGGATTTGCGGGCTTATTTAATGGCGTTAGCGTTGGCTTAGTGGGTTTGATTATCTGATAGCTACTCAAGGTTGTCCTGGCCTCTAACAGGCCAGTCGGAATCGTAGAGTTCATCTCAGTTTGCCGGATTGATTCGCAGCTGCTTCGTTTAGCGATACACATGGCTCTCTTGTTGAAGGGAACCCACCGTGCGTGATAGCGGCTTAAATATTTTGACAGAATAAACCGGCATTCAGAAGTGTTTAGTTTTCATTGATTCCATGCTATAATTGCGTTCAAATGGAAAACATATCTCAACGTCATTTATCAGCCAATAATATCGTTCACTGGCTCTTACGTAGCCTCCATATCAGTGCAGGGATTTTGGAATTGGCAATGAGGCGGACTACATCGTACAATATTAAAGTGCATTCTTGATAATTTGAGCAATGATAAGTCACAGATTCGAATTAAATATATGTAAAAACGAAGCGCCACGCAGCTTCCCGTTTTGGTTATGTGTTTGCACGTGTATATGGGACGATTGAAATGTATCGGTCAAGTTGACCCAATATCCACATCACCGGCCATTAGTTTGAAGTTGACGCGATTAGAGCCGTAGAAACAGACCACTTTGTACGTGTCATCCATGATTGTTCTGTTAAGCGCCAATTCATACGCGTTCTTGTGAAAACATAAATCTTTGTTTGTGCCTCCGGATAAACATTTTCTGTATCGTTATTTGAGCAGTTGTCCACCAGATAGGCCTGAGCTCTAAATTAATAGCCTTTCCTTAAGGTTGCTGATAGTTTTCTGACAGCTTATGCGCATATGTTGGCATGTACCAATCTGCAAAATTTATCTACATGACTTCAAAATCTTGCCGGAATCGGCTACTGGTTTTTCGAGGGCTTTTCTCTATCTGCATAATTAGACGAAATTGTTGGACTCGAGTGAATCTTTGATCTTTGGCCTGTGCGTGTGGCTGGCTTCGACGTTTAGTGCAGATTTGCTTGGTTGCTTTGCGCCTTTCTATTTATGTGCAGAGCCTGAAACATTTCAGACATGGTCTTCGACATTTTCAAATCAATTTTTTGTAAACTAAGGGCGCGTTTTCGAAGGATTCTGGAACGCTATATTTAGTGAAGGCAAACTTATTCTTAAAAAGAATTACCCTTATGATTTCTCGAAGCATACACTATCACAGAAACAGGAGACTGGTAATTTAAAATTCTTAATAATAAATGTGTTCCTTGTTTTCTTACGGTCGAGTATTTTTGCTTTCCTCATAGCATTATTTTTTTACGGGGCAGCATTCTTTTGCGTTGAAGATCGCGGTAAAACTTTCCACTTCATTCCGTTACTTGGTAAGTTCGGAAGTCTGTAGGGCCGAAATCAACAGTTGTACGTATGCATGTTCCTCAATTTGATTGAATCCCCGAAAAGTATTATTTGCATCTGGTGGTCTTGTAGTATGTTCAAAAAAATAAAATTTTGTGGGGAAATTTATTAAGTTTGCCATGTTATTTTCCGATCGCATACTGTTCCAGTTCACAGTTGAAGTGTTGAAGATGGTCAGTTGCACAAACTTAGGCGCTCTGCTATTGAGCAGTCTCAAGTCTCCGAACATGGTTTCACAGAATTGGTCATCAGACATGGTGGACTACGTGTATATATGTCGGCTTATGAGCAGTATACTTCTATATAGAATTTGATACGTGGTCCTATTTAAGCAACGCACTACTGTGCACATTTCCAAAAATATTTAAAGTCATTAACTACGTAATAGGCTCAGAGGTCTGCCTTCGTCTGAAAATCATGGAAACCCTTGTGGCTATGCCCTACACAAACACTTGGATCAGCAATTAGAGCAGGGACCTTTACAGATTATAATTCGTATATTTACTAATCGACAGTACAATATCTGCTCTGCAAACAATAAACCATTTCTTTATCTGCAGTAGTGTTAGGGGATGACCGTAATAATTCGATTTGTAAGATTGAGTTAAAAAATCATTGGTAAGATGGCAATCGTCCAAACTATTCATAATGCAAGTGTTGATATGAGATCCACTGGTAGTTGCCTAAAGGAAGAGGAAATATATTAAGGGTTGATAGTCTGTATTCCATATGGTGGTTTTCACCGGCCTTTCGTCATTTATTTTGCCAGCGTGTGGACATTCACTAAGTGAACTGTAGTTGACATTCCTAACGCTCCCTTCCATGGCATATTCTTGAGTTAGCCGTACGAAACTTCAAAATATTTTGGACAAGATTTCGTTGTCAAACATTATAAATGGTCCCTCACGTCCTTTTAAATTGGTCCTCTATGCAGTATTCTTCCGATCATTTGGACATCATGCAGTTAAGTCTGACTGTTGTCTACAGATGTCTACAATAATCTCCCTATTTTGCTGGAGTATTTTGTATTTTTGTAATTTATTAACGTACAGTTTGAGAAAGAGCGTGTAAGACCACAAGAAAGGCCAAGGTGCCGTGAGAAAGACGTATTTAAAGCAAAAGCTGTAGGCCGGTTTCCTAAATTTGACCACTTATTCATTTTGGTCTGCAGAATCATTGATGCCGCGAGGTCTCACTGCTGTGGCCCTAAATTCAACCTCCATCCGTGTGTCCTGGAAGTCACCAAATGCATCAATTGACATCCACTTTCTTGTCACTTTCGCCAGCGAAGACGGAGGGTGGATGTATCAGACGAGAGAGACAGAATACACACCAACCGAACTGCAGCCATCTACCACTTACAACATCACCGTACGGCTTCTTGATGAGGATGACATTAATTTCGGCCTTCTAGCAGACACCTATGCAAAAACACTGCCCAACGGTAATTTCCAATTAAAACCAGTGTATACTTTCAGCTTTGCTCATGCGCTTGAATCTGTGATCACTAGCACGCGATGTGGGAAAATGCCTGGTGTTGTGGCACACACGTTTGGAAGTAATCGTTTGACTGGATATAAAACCACCACCTATGTGAAGGTCGATTGGTTATACTGATGTTAAGGTATTCTTATCTACGGATTAGTTGGCCGTTGCATAATAAACTCAATATCATCCCGTAGCTTGGATGATGTATATAACTGACCGTAAAATGCCCCAAATTGAGGAACAAACTGCCAAGTTTTTAAATAGAGATTAAATTATGGGACATAAATAATCTCTGAGAAGTGAGCGAAAGCTGGATTTTGAGTGCATTTATTGTGGATGGCTGACGCACAGGTGCAGTATTTAAAAAGAATTAAATAGTACGACAAGTTAACTGCTAGGAGCAAACCAGCACCAATTCTTTGCAGCTTCACACGCACAGTATTATGTATTATTTCGTGAAAATACGAGATTCATGGTGTTTCGGATATCAAACCCTAGCATTTTTATTTAAAATTATAGACTGATTAATTTTTGATGGTTTCTCGACATTTTTTGATACCTTCACACACCGACTCATGCTTTATTTCTGATATAAATTTCAATAATTCAATATTATCGATTCACCTATTCCTGCATGAAAGGAATCTTCTTTCGTGAACATAATCATATGTTTACCATCAAGTTGTCAGCTTTTGTCAGTTTTATCTCTCTCCCTTTGTGGTATTAAGTAAATGTTAAAACAATAACAGGATAGGTGAAAGCTTTCTTAAGTGTTAGCTGATTGGTCATATTTTTGTTGACCATAGCAGTGTGCGGGGCAGCAGAGTGACTTCCGTGTTAGTAAAATCTTTGCAAAATTCTGTAAGGATCAGAGTTACGGAAGGCCATTAATCATGCCCAGTTTGTTTGTACTATGGGCTTTGCAATGCGGTCAAGCTGGTACGTATTTCCACGCAGCAACGAATGGTTAGTTTTCAAAAGTAAGTCATTTCTTTTTTAATATGTGTATTTTCAAAATGTGTGTAGGGATGGCATATTACGTTGGGGCTCACGCTCGTGCCCTTCTATTGGCGGCACAACGACCAGTGAAAATATGCAGAAAATCATTACCGGCAAAGACAATAAAGTCCGGAATGCCATTTCTCGCCCATCCAATTTTATTAAGCCTTCATACCCCAAGGCAGGTTGTGCAACACCCGAGGCTCAAACCCATTACAGGTTTATCAGAAGTCCAACTTTTTAAACATACATCCATGAGCACGTTGTCTTGCCGGTTTTGATTGGGAATATTGAGATTCGGAGATGAATGCTCACTGGTCGGTACAGGATCTCACTCCTCACGTTCTGTCTTGAAATTTACTTTCGATTCGCGCCAGCAGCCGCAAAGCGTCTAGGGTCATGGGCAGACAAACATTGCCGTCAAAGGAGACTGGAATGGCCATTGCTGGTTCCTAAGCTGCCATAACTCAGCATTTCCAAACCCACATTTTGCACAACCCGAGACTTGAAGCCGCTACTATCTGCGACCCGCGCTACCCGCGACCGTCGTATTTCGACGATGTACACCGTATGCTCTACAGTATGGTGGTGCAAGGAGGGTGACGTGTGCGCAAATAAGTTTTATATAATATTTGCTTTGCGAGGAACAACCGCACTCTCTATTTCCGCACCCATCTGTGTCCGTTTTCAAGACGGAGTCGAGAAAACCGGAGGTGGGTTCGAACGCAGGTGACTGGCGTGGCGGGAGTCTCCCCTGACTATGCCATTACGCTTGTATCAGATCCCATGAGATGAAAAAGACATTCCTGGCAAGAGTGGCTGATGTGGCGTGAACCTGCGCTATCGCGTGCCACCACGTCCCACTCCCAAATTTTGGCATTTGTTATTGTACCTTAACCCGATTTTATTTGTTGCGTTATTATATCTTTAGACGTTGCCTCAACTCCGTACACTGAGCAACCTTCCAAGGAATTGAACAAAGGCGGCAGATTGTTACATCTGAAGAATCTCCCAGTGGTACAGAATCGAACAATGGTAGGCATTTCGACCCCTCGTCCTCATACTTCTCCTTCTGCTCCTACACCTCCTTTTCATCCTTCTCATTCTTCTCCTGCAACTTCTACTTATACTCCTTTTGATATTTGGTGTTTTTAAGCGTCTCCAAACTTGCGTTCGTCAAATGTTCCTCACTCACACTCCAAACATACAGACTGCAATTGCTATTGTATGAATGGTATATTCAAGAAAAACAGTCAATGGTTGTGTGGGTAATGCGAAAAGTAAAGTGGCTATTCATATTTATACAGCCCTTA
The DNA here is from genome assembly GCA_017591395.1 of Schistocephalus solidus. Classification (NCBI taxonomy): domain Eukaryota; kingdom Metazoa; phylum Platyhelminthes; class Cestoda; order Diphyllobothriidea; family Diphyllobothriidae; genus Schistocephalus; species Schistocephalus solidus. The sequence goes on from WEDG01003184.1 coordinate 16,144, forward strand.
TTCGCTGTTTCATATTGAAATAATGATCGTTTCTAAATCATGTAACCGAATACGTCCATACTGTATCTTAATTCACCCTGTCTGTGTTTGCATTTTTTTGACTGTGTTGTGTAAAATGTCAGGCCCCATTGGGTTGCCTCCTTTTGAACGAGGGATTGGCAGGTGAATGCTCATGGTGGATGTTGTATGTGGATGTGTATTGGGCGCTTTTTGCGAAATCGGACAGACCCGACAGCCTGTATATATCTACAGAAACTCCGAGTTGAATAAAATCTGATAATTGTAGGCATTTCCCCTTCCTCCTCATGCTACTCCTTCTGCTTCTACACCCCCTCCTCCAACTCCTTGCTTGTGGTGATAGTGATGGTTGTGGTGAGCCTGGTGTTTGATGTTGTGTTTTAATAATTTGCATTGTGCGTGGCGGCAGAATCCGTCGCAGCATATGCTGGGATTGATTTGTCGAAAATGCTCGTGGAGAAAGACTACGGGGGATCGGGAGCACCGTTACGAAGGCACGTGGCAGATGTGGACTGGGAGGCATCAGTTGGTGTCTCCCGAGTGCTGCAGGTGATCCAGAGATGTACAAATGAGACCGATGCTTGCCTAGAATGTTCGATGAAACTGTGATAATTTTCGATGCTATTAGTGTTTTGCGTTGTTAGGTGTTGGTTGTTGGGATTTTGCGGGCTTATTTAATGGCGTAAGCGTTGGCTTAGTGGTTTGATTATCTGATAGCTGCTCAAGGTTGTCCTGGCCTCTAACAGGTCGGTCGGACTCGTAGAGTTCACTTTAGTTTGCCAGATTGATTCGCAGCTTCTTCATGGCATTATTAAGGTCCGTGTAGCGATACACATGGCTTACTATTTGAAATGAAGTCACAGCCACATCTGCGTTGAATAGTAGTTTGGGTAGCTGCTTTGTTTTGATCATTTGGATCGTCGCTCTTTATCCACCCTCAAGAGTTGGTCGGTCAAGTGCAGTTGCAGATTTCTCAACAGGGCGTAGCTGCTGAGTTGGCCTGTTCGTTCTAGCACTTCCGTTTCTGTGATCTGGTTCTGCCATCTGAAATTTAGTACACACCGAAGAGCTTATATGCCTGCTTCTAGAACACCGTCCAGGTTTTCGTTCCGTAGAGCAAGGTCGACAAGATGACAGCTTTGCACATCTGCAGCTATGTGCTGAGATGGTGAGCGATGGCTTGGCTGGCTTTGAAGAGTCGGATGGTCATCTGTTCGTGGATTTTTTTGATGCGGGGGAGGATGCTTCACGGGTAGGTGAAGGTGCACACTTCTTGCAGTTGGACGCAATTGACGCTGATTTAAGATGTATCGTAGGTGGTGATGGGCAGTGGGTGTTGCATGAACACTGTTTTCCCGCGATGATGGTCAAGCCTAAATTGTGGTAGGTGTCGGCAAAAGGGTACATGCTCCTCTGCATGTGCACTTCTATCGTTGCCTTAAGAGCGCAATGTTCAGTGAAGAAACGTTCGTAGACGCTATTTGCGGAAACATGCGAGTGGAAGTGAATCCGACGATTATTGATGAGTTGGCCTTCCATCCTGCAGATGCTGCTGCTCCCCAGTGCATTCGTCAAGATAGGCGTCCACTGACATGGCAGAGAACATGATACTGAAGAGTATAGGCGCGAGGATGCAGCCCTGCTTCACTTCGTTGGTCAGAGCCATGGTCGTTGAGACGGCTCCGTTATCCGTGACGGGTGCAATCATGCCATCGTGGAGCTGACGCGCCATGTGAATAAACCGCTCGGCACAGCCGAACTGCTAGGTAGTGTAGGCGAATGTAATTAACCGCATGGCAGTAGAGCGTGTGAGTATTCAGTATATTCTGCCAAGAGGATAAACTATGTTTCATCAAAGCTTCCACAACTTCAATGATTATTCTTCTTCACGCAGCTTGTGTTGTGAGCATTTTCAGTAGTGGTAAGTCTGCCGAGCAGAATAGTTGTGGATGAACAACGCATTAAATGTATGAAAAAGAGGCTATTCAAGATAAATAGGTTATTGTTGCTCGGATAATGCAAAGACATAAAAAGGTTCCATTTTATTAATTGCGGGTTTTGGTCTCTGATGGATATTGAAATAATGAGCATGCCCGCAGCGTCATCAAAAAAGTACGTACAAAAAGACTTTGCATTGCCTGGGGAGTTTACAATTTAAAAATCTGGACAACAGAGATTGGACTTACCTGACGGTAAAAAACCGACGTTCAAGGATCTGCTAGTGTCTCAGACGTGGCTGGACTACTTCATTAGTATTATTCTTCTGAAGATATGTTCGCAGCTTGCAGCCAGGGCATGAATATTTGTGTGTAAATCTGTTTTCAAATTGCGTGATTTCTGTCATTGTGTTTCTGCCATGTTGACTGACTGACTGAGGGAAGGCATTTCCCCTCCTCCTCCTCCTCCTCTTCTCCAAAAACACAATTTCCCTTCACCAATTTTTCTGTTTTCGGAGCAAAAAATCTGCCTGCGTCAAATTTCATGTAATGGATAACCCAGCCTCATTGTTATGCAGTGCATATTGTAGGCGAAATGAATACAAATCACTGCAGTAGACCGTGTGGGAATTCAGTATATTCTGATGAGGGGATGAACTATTAATCGTCCTATCTTTCAGGACTAGTCAGTTTATTTAACTTCATGCAGTGTTCATTTGTCAGGCGTCGCAGACGGAGTATAAGTGATGTTCATTAAGCGTCTGCTTTGTAGGTATGATTTCTTTAAACTATACTGTTAACCACAATACAAAACTCTGCTAGATGCTTTAACAGTTCGTTTTTCACAAATTCTGAAACATCTAATTATACATTCTAAATACTAACCAGAAGATTTTTCAGCTTAATGCAGTCATCCATATAAAATACAATTAATCTAATTAAATTCTTTATAATTAAATGATAACTTTTTATTCACCTCTTTTTTGTTGAAGCCGAAATCTTTCCTAAATAACTTCGAACGAAAAAATTTTTATTTGAATAATTGGTACCATAAGAGCACACTGAAAATTCTAATAATGCAAGGCAAGTAAATGGTAGCAAAATGTATTCAGTTGTAATCACGCAAAAAATACCACGCTGCTATCAAATATTTAGATGTGCTGTGTACAATATATAACTTGCCAGTTATGTCCGTGTTAAACCAAAATCGCATCTGCAATACAGCATTTATTACTGCTTGGTCGTCTAACACTTCCTCTTGCATACAAAAGGGTTGATCGCACTAGACGTCACGGCAACAGCTCTGCATTCGACACTCGTCTCTGTTTCTGGAGCAAGCCGAGGCGTTCAAGCGAGTTAAGCGGCAGGTACCAGCTCTACCTAAATACTTCTGGGGAGCTCTTTTCCGTGGAAGGCACTGGGGTACTTCTTTCAAATCTGCAGCCTTCCAGCAGGTACGAGTTTGCACTGCACGCGTTTTGGAAAAATGACACGCCAGTTCCTCTCGACGCCTGGACCTGGGCACGAACCCCACCATGTGGTAATCCCCTTTTAATGCCTGATAATACATATTCAGCTATTTCATGTAAAAAGATTATTCCTGCTATGACCCTGTATAATTAGTACGTTGCTCTACAGAAAACCATGGTAAGGACCACAACGCTTTCTCCATTTGGTCCCTACTGCAGCATAGAAAAGCCTCATGAAGGTGTTTTATGTCATGTGAAATGGTTGACAGTGTACATATGAGTTAACCCATTTGTGTGTTTGAGCGAATACACCTTCGAATTCTGTGGTCGTTGAACGAGACAAATGCCGAAGGTACTGATCGGTTCCGGGACACATAAGTCCTTTTCAACCTTGAGGCTAACTCTCCAGCCCAACCAGCAGCCGCACAGTAGCTTGTAGTATAGGCAGATGATCATTGCCGACAAAGGGGGGGGGAAGAATGGTCATTCCTGGTTCATTAGCTGTCATCAGCTAGCCATACCCACCTACAAGGCGTGCGCCACCCAAGACTCGAATCACGACCTATGGATTAGCAGTTCAACCCAAATTATCGAGAAAATCGACTAGACTTGTTCTAGAACACATCCAGGAAGGTGCTTATGCAAGCGATCAAATAAAGATAGTATTCGTCTGAGTTATGTGATTCTAAATCAAACGCGTTGTGATGTCAAAAAGCCGAGTCAAAAAAATTAACGAAATTAATTTTTGTCTATTGCATCCTCTTACTGTCAAAGGGGAGATGTTGAAAGACTGCCTAAAATGAGGACACTATAACATTTCGAGAACTGAGCACACATTGGACTGTGACTTGAGGATTTATTGCACAAAGTTACACAAAGATAACCCTTAAATAGAGCAGAATTTCTGGAAAATATTGAAATGCCTTACCGGTAATAATCGCATATTGACAGGGAATACTAATAAGTATGTGAACGAGTCTTGAACAAACAATACTGTTATATCAGCGAGATATCGAAATGCCTCCAGGAAACGAAAAAAAATGTAAACAGAAATTAAAATTTACTACGAGTTGACGGAATGAATCATGCAGTTAATAGGATTTATAGCAGAAGTTATATGCAGAAAACCCTACAAAACACTTGGTAGTGAAACGCAATGCACACAATGAACACAAATACGGATCATCTCCTATTACCATGGTAGGGATGAAGCGGTAAAAATCGTTAAAGGTACTGCCATAAAACGTTTGGGGTCGAACAAATAGGCTGCCGTCAAATGAGTCATATCCAATGAATGATAGGCATAATAAAGTTTCACTGATTATGGCAAACATGGGCAAACGTTAATTGACCGCGAATCAAGTATCTCGTTCTTTACGAACATAGCAATATCTCTGACAGGGCTAAATTTTATCTCAGTTATGACTCCGTTGAGTGAAAGATTTTAGACTGAAAATAACGTATAACTATGTTTGTGCAAGTTTGTGATTATAATGTACGGCTTCTCTCAATCTGTTAAATCTCCAAAGGACTGAACTAAAGCAAACCCAAATTAATTGTAAAAAATATATATTCAGTTCACTCACATACAGGATGTCTTGCATTCTTATATCTACAGAAAATGACTCATATCTGACGGTGGTGTAGCAGACAGAAGGCAGCAAGCATAAATGTCGTGGTTCTCAGAATGTGGCAGCATTATAAAAACATATGCTTTTATCCACCGCCTGTTTATTCTCATCAATATAACCTTTTAATAATAATTTGAAGCCAAATTATCTAGTCATTTTAAAAACAGCTTAGAAGCCTCCGTAAATTTTTTTAACGGACACCACATCCTCATTGCTGTGTAATGTGCATTGCAGGCTAAATGCATGCGACACACTGATTGAGTGTTAGTTGGGGCCTTTGGCTGATTTGGTAATCTCATTTGACCCACTTGTGAAAAAATCGCCAGCCTTTCCCTTGCTGGTGTGTGTTCGAATCCCACCGAGGCTGCCGATTTTTCACAAGTGGGTCAAATGATAAAATATTTGTGGACACTTCATGGATTACTCATTCACACGAGGTTTTCATTTGTGGGCAGTTGCAGTTGTAGTAAATCTGCCGAGCAGAATACCTGCCGGTTAACAAGTCACAAAGGGCATGAAATAAACAATATATGGTTTTTCAGGTTAGGCAAAAAGATAAAGCCGCTCATTTCTTACGCTCCAACGTTGTTTTTAAATTAAGTGGCAGCTTTTATTTAATACCAAAATTTCAGAAAAAGACAATTTTTAGAAAATTAGGCTCTGTATTGGCCGCTCATGTTTTTTGGCAAGTAAATAATACAGAAAAATCCGAGAACCTTTTTATGAGTTGCAGCTTCTTCTTACAGATTTTTGCATTTTTCTGTAGCTGCAGCCGAGTGGACTGCGATTACTGTTTCTAAGAATATCCTCGGGATTTATAAGAGTAGAAACGGGGCTTCTGTGAAATCCACGGCCAAATTTTTCCAAACCTTTCGAGCTATTACATTTTGACCTGGTGATTTTTTTTCTTTGAGCTTTGGTTGTTCTTATTCAACAACTGAGTTATCTGACGGGATTTAATCTTAAATTTAGGTATAAATTGTTAGATCGGCTTCTGCCGTAAAATCTGATTGAAGAAACTGAGATAGAAGCTCAGCCTGTACGTCGTCCTTACAACTACGGACACCGTAGTAAGTTTTTAACAAAGAGCCAGGCCTTCGCGTCCTTTCAATGTGGTCTTGTGTGCGGTATTCTTCCGATCATCTTTAGGTAAAGCCACTAATCTGCGATTGATGCATCCTCTATGTTCACTCAGCGACCTTGGAGGGAATCGCTGGCAATAAAGTAGTCCGTCAAGTCTTTCTTTACCCCTACTCAAAACGCACTTCTAGGCGTTGGGTATTGTAGAAAGAGTAGTTTCAGTACAAATGGTTTATAATTGTTCGGGTAATGTAAAGATATAAAGCGGCTTACCGTATTAATTGCAGACTTTTTTCCTGTTGTATATTGGCAATTTGACTAAAGAAAACTAGACAAAACGAATAGCCACCGCCAGTAGAGTTTAAAATAAAGGAGTCAAGAGACAATTTTACGCTTGAGACAAGCAAGTCAGTAAATTTTTGATTTAAAGTAGTAATTTGCACTTTCATATTTTGCTGTATCGCATGTTATGTTGCAAGCGTCTACTATAAACAACGTGTGATAATGCGCTTGTCATTTGTTGGTTAGAAAACTGGATAGCAAAGTAACTAGAATAAATTATTGGCTTTCCCTTTTTTAGAATTTGGACCTCGCTATGACAGCGATATGCCAACAATTCTGTCACCGACGGGGATTTAAAAAGCGCCCTTCCAACATCTCTCTAACTTAGCTACGTTTTAAAAAGAACTCTGGGTTTCAAAACTCAATGAATATCTCTGTTCTCTGAACGTTGACACTGTTTTTATATAGCTGTTAGTTGATTCTCATTTTTTTTCACAAATTGACCTCTTTTTATTCTTCTCTACTTTTTTTCTTATGCGGGATTAATTTACGAAAGTCATGTTAAATATCATGTTTTGTTTTTCCATTTGTCATCTCCATACAAATAAAACAAAAGGGCAAAACGTGGCTTGATCTGCTGCCTCACATCAACATTCATACTTAAATTTACTTCCAGGAAACAGGTTGTTATACTGGGTTGTGATTGTTCAATTTGCTTGGATAATGGCTTTCACAGCATTTACGATAGTGTGCTGCGCATACGGATTATAACTGAGGTCCTCTTGTTTTCGACGGGTGAGATGCAAGGGTCCGAGTGATTTGCTCGCTGTCTCCTTGAAGAGACGATGTTGTGCTTAAGTGGGATCACACATAAAAGCGTCGGAATGAACAGTCGCTATGAGCAGGCCATATATTCCGATTTCACGATGTAGGCTTTCCAACCTGAGCCATATCTGACTTATTTGGCTGGAGTCAAGGACAATTCACGTTCCCTCCAGGGTCTTACGGCCTGGCATACTCTCTCCTCAATTCGCCTTGAAAATTCTACTCACGTAGCTAAGGTGAAATTATTTTGAATCGTTAATCGGCTTTCGTATAGCGTCTGCGCACCTTCCCCATAGAACGACGTAAATTGTACCTCTTTTCTGTGCATTCGCGAATTTCCTCGAAGGAAGATGCCGCAAAGGCTCCGGCCCGAATATTGAAGTCGAAAACTGAACTTGTTAATGAACCTATTCGCAGCACTAGCGCTACTACCAACTTTTCTAGGGAGGATCCTCAGCATGCTTGTGCATTTATTCATCCGATGCATACACATGCTTTTCTCGAATCTATAAATTATTCAGGTGTTTACAGTCCCGAACCCCCTATACATGCCTGCTTCCCGGACGTGTAGCTCGGCGGCAAACGCTTACAGTAAAAAGTGGAAAATTGAAGGACGGATTCACTCAGATATGTCAAAGATTCAGTCATTTTCAATGAGTTAAGAAGATAATTTCCGGCCATTCCTCTGATACAGGACTGACTCCTCATCAGTTCATACAGTTTTTGCGTTATATATGCAACATGCACAAAACCCGAATATAGTGTGTGTTTCCATAGTCCATTGGAATTAAGTACCGCAGACCTTTTTCAGATATACCAATGTTGTGTCAAATATCGACGTGTTAAGGAGCGGTAGATAAAAAGGCCTTTTTCAATTCATTGCACTGGAGGTTAAAAAACAATATTTTTTCAAGGCTTGTATCTGTACAATTTTGAGCTTCGTGCAGTTAGTAGTCACTAGACCTGCATACACTATGTATTTTGTTTGCAGTTATACGCAAAGTGTGATTTGCAGGCTCATTTTTTGTGAGAAATACTGGACAGTACGTCCAGTCGTTCACATCGCCAATCATATCGGCAAATAACACTCGTCAATTTGCTTGATAGATACCGAGAGTATCAATGTAATACTTTTTAACTGGAGAAAAGATTATCTAAAAGATCCTGGCAATTCGTGATGTAACAAGATTCTGAAGGCATTCATCAGCACAGGCGAATGTGTTGCCTCTATGGCTTTTACTGTTGAAGATGGCCATGATTCGTCGACCGGCATATTAACATGTGAGCGGCAGACTCAAGATTAGATTGGTCAGAATTGGTAAGAGAAAAAAGCTTTTAGCGATGTGAGGTGAATGTTCACACACCTTCACTGTCAGTTCAATGTTTATCCCGGCGATTTTGTTCCTGTCTACTTGAAGCAACCAAATAACCATAAAGTATGTCAAAGTTTGTGGAAACAAGGCAATTAGCGTTATTATTCTAGGTATTTTCTGCCCAAATGCGCATCCGAGGCTGAATGTCAAAATAATTTGCGATAACCTGCTTGAATACCAGCCTCCAAGCAATTATCGTACCGTCAGCAACCATCCTCGACGAAAGAAGGAAATCATCAATGAACTTGATGTGCTGTAACCTAGCGCCCACATCCTACAAATATGGCATCCACTTGTACACGAATTATGAGTTTATGCTGCCGTCACTGATAACGGGTTTAAGCACGAAGTTAAAATGTAAAGCATCAAAAGCTCTTGTTTTAGAGGTCGTGTTTACTTCATCTCAGTCATTACTGTTGTAATAAACAGCAATGTTAATAGAATTAAAATCATGCTGACAGGAGTGGTCGTATTTGTAAAAGCAATAACAGTAATAATATGCCTGTAGGGAGTCACCCAGTTTTTTAGGTATTGTCTTTCGCTTGTTCCTAGTTATTTATATAAGCTGCAAGAGCAGGATATTAGTATCAATCTTAGGAATACCAGCTACCGTTATATCTAAAAGGTAAAAATAAATGATCACAAGAATATTACTTTGAGCGGTATAATTCTTCCTATATATTTATTAACATTACAGTCAATCATATTATTATAATATCATACTTTTTGTCATTTTACTTTGAATTATCACTGATATTTTCATGGTAGAAACAAATTGGTGACATCCGAGAAGCAGTTCTGAAGAAAATGCGTGCCAGCGCTAGCACTAAAAATGTCATTGATGATAGATATGATTAAGAATTCCACAATGCAAGGGAGTAAAATTCTTGGTCCGTCGATCGTATCTTCGTCATAGCAACGGAAGTTGTTTATGTATTATCTATTGTTTCTTTTTAACATTAAAATTCGAGTAAATACTGTGTACTGCATATTGCCCGTTTTGTGACGGCCATAAACTAATTTGAGTCGTTCAGGTGTGATCTGACATGTAAGCTCGTACGTGTATTGTCTTCTGAATGCTGACATTGAAGCGAACGTAAAAAACCGAGCTACATGTGGCCAACGAATAAAATGAGAATAAGCTAAGCATGGCGCCATGGGGCACAAAGTAAGCAGAAATCCTAGTCAAAATGACTAAGCATGCATTTAGTATAGCTGATCAGTTTGAAATTTTATTTAGACCAATTGTTTAAACCTAAAACGCTTAAACCTAAGAAGATGACACTAACCCTATGCATTGTCTTTTTTAAATACGTTTCTCTTACGCCATTTATGCAATACTTTCCAAAGGAAAACATAATTTATAATTAAAATGACATAGATATAAATAGAAAAGGCTCACTCAAGGTGCTGCGATGGAGTTAGAAGGCAAGGTGACCTGGGAGTGCTAAGACTCAATGTATTGGTTTCGTCGACCAACATCGACCAACAGCATTTCCATAAAAAGCGATGAACTGACGTCAACACTTACACGCCAGGTTATTTCTTCGCCAGTAGCTGTTAAGGATGTGTCATACTTCATCGCCATCATCATTACGGACTACAGGATAGCCGTTTATTTTGAAATTTAAATGAGACTACTTGTTAAGATCTGAAATGCCTAAACATAGGCAGATGACACTCATTCTTTGCATTGTTGGTTCTTATAAATACGTTTCTCTTACGCCATTTGTGCAATTCTTTCTAAAGGAAAACATATATTACGATTAAAGTTACATAGATATAATAGAAAACGCTAACTCTAGGTGTTGTGATGGAATAAGAAGTTAAGGTCACATGTGACTGCGAACAAACAATGTATTGGTTTAGTCTACCAACATTAAGGTATTGCTGTTTACACGAAAAGCGATGACATGAGGTCAGCACATTTAAGTCAGGTTATTTCCTCGCCAGTAGCTGTTGAGGTTGTGTCACGCACTATCGCCTTCATCATTGCGGACCCAGAGAGCTTGGGTTATTGTCAGCGTTACCAAATGTCCACCTAGAGTTTTACTATAGTTAGAGACCAATATGCTGGAGACACCCATTTTATATTCTTCTCGAAAGTTCTCCAGCTGCATATTTAACTAACTACACGAAATAATTCGCGTCCCGCCCATTCATGGAGCTTGTGCTCGACTTTCTCTTTAACCTGAAATATGTATCCTTCATGCAATGATCAGATTGTCAAATGACTTTCGCCTGTTCTGTCTGTTCCAATGACCACAGAGCTATTCCAGTAGACTGTGTAGCCGATAAAAACGGATGTAGCTTGAACGCAATGCCAATATTCATGTACACTAATGCGCAAACCTTCCTATTACATGTGGATGAACTACGAATCCATTATTGTGACATTCTCCCAAACGTTATCACAATAACAGATACCTGGTTGTCAGAACAGATTGACAACATGGAGCTTGTACTGCCGGGATTTCAACAGTTCTGAAGACACGGAAAAAATCGAAGGGGTGGAGGCATAGCAAAATTTTTGAAGAATGGCTAGTCTTTTTCAAAAAAATTATATAAACTCATTTGTACGGAATCAGTATGGTTAACCTTAAAAGCACCGGGTTCTCAAAGTCTCCATGTTTTGAGAGGTATCGACCCTCCTACCCCAGAAATGACCTTGAAGCTGATGCATAACTGCTGAATGAGTTCAAGGCCTTAACTATGCGGCTGAATACTCTCAGTCTTGGGGACTTTTATGCTCCTTACTTCAACTGGAACTCCGATGCACCGAATTTTCTGAAATAACATTCGACCAGCAGATTCCGCGTACAACTGTCAATTTTTTTCTTACCCTAAACGTCTTGTTTTACAACGACGATTCCTTCGGGCCATCAGATACACGTTTTACACCTTGTAGTTTAATCAGTTGACTAATAACATAAAATCTCTTACCAGCATATGCCAAAATGACAGTGGGAATTTCATGTGGGAAAAAACCTTATTCTCTTTGACTTCCCATCCGCTTAAAATCCGCCCAATAGTTAACGTAGCCATTTCGAGCAGATGAAAAATAAGCTTTGTCCTATTGACTTATCATCCCTTTTATCCGAAGATATCGATTAAACTTGGGCTTATTCAAGGAGCTTCTTCATGATCTAATCTTTATGAATTGCCCAATCATGTGAAGAATGCTAACGAAGAGATCTCTCTACTTGACCTATACATATAGAAGTGAATTAACAAGAAGATAAAACTTGCAAAAGTTCACTTATAGATAGGACTCTTGAATCCCTCAATAGTAACAAGTTGCAAAAGAATAGGATCAATAGTCTCATTGCAAGAGATCGATGGGTCGTGGTCTCGTACGCCATTCCTGTCAGTCGATGCGCCCACTCCCGCATCAGACAACTGAGTGGCTCAAATAGTGCTCCGATTCTGGGGTGGGTAAGAGGATGAAGGCGACGGCTTAGCGCATTTTCCTCACTATAAACAATCTTACGGGGCACTAAAAGCCGGCTTGGAAGTTTGCAAACTGGTGGGTTGAGTCGGACCGTGTGGACAGCCCTGCGTGTGTTTGTATGAAGTGGCTGATTGTTGGACTTAAATTCAGTCTGCGATGGCTCCTTCTTAATGTGGCCTTTATGGCACTCCCGCTCATTTGGAATCCAAGCCACCCATTTCTGTGTTGAAGTGTCTCTTGTGTGTTGAACCACAATTCGTGGGCCTGCGTCCGCTCCCATCTCCACTCTTTTTGACTCTGTCTTGACACCAGGACCAGGTTAAGAGTGGAACAGAAAGTGAAGTGGAAACAGCGCAAGTCCACACTCACTATACATCAGCGCGTCACCGTCGCTGCAGCTGCTGTTCAACATGCGGTGGAAATTGTTGAAATCGATGGTTGAACTCCTGTATGTCCCTTCAAATGGTCGCGTAGTAGATAAGCTGGACAAACACGGGTGCCCAATCAGGGTGCGACGAGCGTTAGTTATGTTGTACTATCATAACAAATGCCGATTATGTGCACGCGTAGCTGCAGGCGCATGATGCGCCACCCACCTTCGCTATTTATGGCATTTCCACTCCGTGGGATCTTATTTAATCGTGGTGGCACGGTAAGGAGCTTCTCTGGTCCGTAGACAGCCTTGGTATCGGCTATAAAAGTTCTTCCATTCATTTCGGTCAAAGTACCCTTGTATTTCCTCGACTATGCAAATCATCCAGGCATACAGCATCTCCCACAGCCATTGCTGTACAAGACGGTGACTTCAGTAGAACACAGTCTTGTTTGCAGCTGTAGGGCAATCAATGACGGCTTTGTGTAACTGGTTCTTCTCGACGAGCAGAGTGTTGATAGCTGCGTCGTTGTCATCGAACCAGTCTTGGTGCTGACGACGATCGCGGCCGAGGACATCCTAGGCAGTAGATTGGATGGTCTCTCTCAGCTGACACCAGCGGTTCTCCACAGAGATGTCCGCGTCGGTGACTGGAAGGAAGCTAGACGGTTGGCCAGTTCGTTGCTGAAATGGAGATGATGAGCAGGCACATTCAGCAAAACAGTATTCAAATTATCTTGTGGTCGCTTACCTTGGGGTCTCCTGCGGGCTTGCAAACGGAGCCTCGTCTTGGAGCTGCCGAGGCGGTGATCCTTACATCCATCAGCATCGGGGATCACCTTTGTCACCAGAGGTGCCAGTGTCTCGATCGAGGATGTAACCATGTCACTTTTTGCCGCTTTGGCAGGCGAAATAAGGTGTTGGTCAGAATAAGCGGTGTCCAGCCAAGGTCCGTAGGAGAAGAATACCGTTTTCATTGAAGCCAGCGAGACCATGAGGACCCAGCACTCCTCTCCAAAAGGCACGTTCTGTGCCGATTTGGGCGTTAAAGTCACAAAGTACAATAAACTTATCAGCCTTTGGAACAGTCGCAAAGAGGGAATGTAGATGCTCGCATAATTTGTCCTTCGCCACATCAGACCTCGTCATTGGGGGAGCGTAGGCACTGATAATGGTGGCGGATTCGTCTCCCCGAAGACGCGGTCAGAGGCTCATAAGTTGATCATTGATACCCTGCGGTAGACAGGGCAGACTTCCCACGATGCCGTTTCAAATGGCAAAGGCGACACCAGCGTCGCGTCGCTCTGCTTTGGTCGGCCGCTCCAGAAGAAGGTGTAGCCGGCACACACCTCCTCTAGCTGACCCTGTTCAGAGAATCGGGTCTCGCTGAGAGCAGCGATGTCGACCTTGTAGCGTGCCATTTACCGAGCTACTAGCTCTATCCTCCGTTCCAGCCGGTTGCTCCTCCGATTGTCATAAAGGGAACGAACATTCCAAGCTGCTATTGTGAGCGGACTCACCCGAGCAGCCCGTAGGGTACCCCGATGGGTACGGTTGGGGGATTGGTAGAGGAGTTGTTGTTGATATTTTTAAGAGTTTTGTCGACCGCATGATAATGCAGTCTGCAAGCCATGGTCTGGTGCAGCTGTCGTGAGACCCAGCATTTGTTAAGGGCACCTTTTCTAGCCCCCACCCCCGCGAGGTGGTAAGCAGTGCTATCCCTAAATAGGGCTGCTTAGTCACCCAGGCGGCTACCGAACTCCACTATGGGTCAAGATTTGGGTTAGAGAGAGAACGAACGAGTCGCCTGGGCCGCCTACGTGATTGCATGTCGCCCTCGCCGTAGGATATTACGACCATGGGGAAGGAGGGAAGGGTGAGGATAGAGGGAGAAGAGGAGGGGTAGAAGCAAAAGTAAGAAGAGGGGGAGAGGGGTGGGGAGTGGGGTGGGAAAAGGAGAGGAGAAACGACAGGGAGGACGGGAGAGGACAAGAAGTGGGGGAACGGAGTAGACGTACCGTGTGTGAAGAGACACACAACAGCGGAGACCCTCACCTGGTGTAGCCCGCTGGTCGTGGCGGTTGCTCGAGTTGATGCCGCTGGGAAGAACCCGACTTCGAGGAGCCACAGGTGAGAGCTGGGTACCAGAGACGGCCACAGGAGCATTCACCACCTGTACGAGACAAATGGGGCGACCAAATGCTATCTATGTAGTGCTACCCCTTACAAGTACCCCCTACACCCCAGCACACTCACAAACACGCATTTATGCACACGCATGAACCTCTGGCAGAGGTTCAATTGTGGCTTTAACAATCGATTTCGCGTTCTTCCATTAACAAAGTGCAATCAACTTCTTAATTTTCTGCCAAATACGTTGTAATGATGTGGACTGCAACTATGTCGGGTAGCCTCTCGTCGTTAAACATCCAGCCTTTGGCCCCACTGCTCGAGAAAGCGACAAGATAGTGGATATAAATTGATGCATTTGGTGATTCCCAGGATACACGGATGGAGGTAGAATTCAGAGCCGCAGCAGTGAGACCTCGCGGAACAAATGAATCGGCAGACAAAAATGAATAAGTGGTCAAATTAAGGAAACAACCCTGCATATTTTGCTTTTAATAAGAGTCTATCTCACGGCGCCTTGGCATTTCGTGTGGTCCTAAACTCTCTTTCTCATACTGTAAGTAAATTTCAAAAATAGAAAAAACGATAGTGAAATAGAGAGATTATTGCTATACAAGACATCTGAAGAAAACAATCAAAGAGAAATCCGCAATGTTCAAATGATCGGAAGAATACCGCATACAGGACAAAATTTAAAGGACTGGAGGGACAAAAGGGGCTAGCCTTCATTGTGGTTAACAACGAAATCTTGTCCAAAATATTGGAAGTTTCGTACGGCTTCCTTTAGAATATGCCATGGAATGGAGAGATAGGAATGTCAACTACATTACTGTTTAAGTGAATGTCCGGACGAAAACCGGCCTGAGAAAACCACCCTATGGAATACAAACTATCAAAATTAAACATATTTCCTCGTACATACTGGCAACTACCAGTGGATCTCATGTCAACACTTGCATTATGAATAGTTTGGACTATACCTCCTCTTCGCGATGTTTTTTTAACTCAATCTAACAGAACGAATTTGAATGGTCATCCCCTATTACTAAATACAGATAAAGTAATGTTTTCAGTGATTACAGAAAAGATATTGTGCTGTCCACCAGTATGTAGACGAATTTCAATCTGTAAATGTCCCTGCTCAAAATGCTGATCCGAGTGTTTTTGTAGGGCATAGCAACGAGGGTTTTCGTGAGATTTAGACGAATGCATACCTCTGAGCCTTTTACATAGATTCTGTTTTTGATTTTTTCAGAAATGTGCACAGTAGAGCGTTGATTAACCAGGAACACGTATCACATATAATGTAGAAGTAAACTGCTCATTAGCCGATATATGTACACGTCGTCCACAAATTCTGATGACTACTTCTGTGAAATCGTGTTCGGAGACTAGAGACTGCACAATAGCACAGTGCTTAGGTTGTGCAACTGACCATATTCAACGTTTCAACTGTAAACTGAAACATTATGCGATCGGAAAATAACCTGGAAAACTTAATAAAATTCCCCACAAATTTTTATTTTTTTTGAACATACTACTAGACAACCAGATACGAATGATAATTTTCGGAGATTCAATCTAATTGAGGAGCACGCATATGTACACCTGTTGACTTCATTCCTACATACGTCTGAACTTCCCAAGAAACGGAACGAAGTGGAAAGTGTTACCACGATCTCCAATGCAAAAGAATGCTGCCACGTAAAACAAAAATAATGATACGTGGAAAGCAAAATACTTGACCGTAAGAAAACAAGGGACAAATTTATTATTAAGAATTGTAAATAACCAATCTCATGTTTCTGTGATAGTGTATGCTTTGTGAAATCGTAAGGGTAAGACTTTTTAAGAATAAGTTTATCCTTCTTGCCTTCAATAAATACAGCGTTCCAGAATCCTTCGAAAACGCGGCCTTTGTTTACAAATACATCGATTTCAAAATGTCAAAGACCATGGATGAATGGTTTCAGGAACTGCACATAAATGGAAAAGAGCAAAGCAGGCAGTTTAAACTTAGGTATCTTGAAAGCGTTTGAAAAACGCTAAACGATTCATTATTGTCCCAGCCAAAGAAGCGAATATTTCGCAGTTAATTTGTAGTTCATTTGACATTTTTTTCAAAACGTCTGCACCAATGCTATGGCGCTTCCATTTTCCCGGCAATTTTAGATAAATATAAAGACCAAGGGAGACAGGAATGGCCATTTCTGGCTTATAAGCCGTCATCAGCCAGTCATAACAAATCCCAAATTTGGAACAACTAAAGATTCGAAACCACGACCTTTGGTAATTAAGTTGAACGCTCTAACATTGAGCCACGGGCTCGTTGCTATTTCGGTTGTGATCGGGAAGATGATGATAATGTGTGGCTCACCAATCAGCTTAAGGATCATTTATGTTCCGTTGTGCCCAGGAACTCAGACTAGAGCCCTGAATGGCGGTCGCATAGTGACGTGCAGCATATGTTGATAACGTGGAACCAACAAAGACAAGGGAGACCGGAATGGCCATTTCTGGCTTATTCGCCGTCATCAGCTAGTCATACCCAAACCCAAGTGTGGAACACCTGAGATTCGAACCCGCAACCTTTGGCTTTTGGGTTGCCCTTGGCTCAATGGAAGAGCACTCGACTCAATTAGCAAAGGTCGTGGGTTCGAATCTTAGGTGTTACAAACTTGGGTTTGGTTATGGCTGGCTGGTAGGTCACCTGCGAATCCATTGCACGTAGGCTGGTAAACCAGTGCCTGGGGATCCGACATACAGTCGTCGCGCCAGACTCCACTGCCCTCACTGCTCCCGCACAGTTACAAACCGCAGAAGCCTATTAGGACACATGCGCCTCCACGAAAACATTTGGTGAATCACCGGAGGCTAAGCCACATCAGCGCTCACCATGTACACTAATAAATAGACAACATCGTCACAATCATCATAATGTACCTGAATTAATCACGGTTTCCTAGAAACCGTGGCTTGGATGGCTGCCAATCTGACGCTTACAACAAAACACGATGTCGGCCCAGTGTATGCGCTGTGTGTGTCGAGTGACTGACCAGTGGACTTGTAGTCAGACGGTGATGGCTCCTCTATATCCCCTGATTTAATGAATCCTGGTGTGTGCATTATGGGGGCCAGGTCATGCTATGGCTCGCGAAGACGGGTAGGCCGACCCATCAGCCAATGCGCCCACTCCCACATTAGACCACTTACTGGGTCAGAGTGTGGCTTGATTGTGGGGGTGCGGGAGAGAGTGACGTCGACAGCTCTGCGCATTTTCCTCACTATAAACAATCTGACGCGCTTGAACCTATCACTGTGCGCTAAAAGCCGTGGCTTGGAAGGTTGCCAATGGACGGGATAACTCGGACCACGTGGTCAGCCCAATGTGGGTTTTGTGCGTAGTGGCTTACTGGCAGACTGATAATCTGGCTGCAATGCATTCTTCTTAATAAATCCTTTATGGCACTCCTACTCCGTGGGATCCGAGGTGTGGTGGTACACACAGGGGCAGCTCTAGCCGCGCCAGCCAACTGTGCCCTGTCCCATCTCACGCAAATGCAAACAGTAAATAGTGGAAAATTGAAGGACGAACTCACTCAGGCGCCTAGATATGTCAAAGATTAAGTCATTATAAATGAGTTAAGAATATAAAATAAATTTCCAACCAGTCTTATGATACATCATTTCGTGCAGTAATTGAAACATCCACAAACAACCGAATGTAGTTTCAGTTTCTTTGGTCCATTGGCATTAAGTGCCGCAGACCCTTTTCAGACATACCAATGTAGTGTCAAATATCAACGTGCTTACGACGGGCAGACGGGAAGGCCTTTTTCAATTCATTGCATTGGAGGTTAGAAAACAATGGTTTTCTGATCTTATATTTGTACAAGTTTGAGCTTCGTGCGGTTTATGGTAAATAAACCTTCATAAACTATGAAGTTTTTTTGCAGTTATACGCAGAGTGTGATTTACAGTCCCATATTTTAAGAGAAATACTGGGCAGTCCGTCAAGTCGTTCAAATCTCTAATCATATCGACAAATAACACTATCGTCATTTGTGCTTGATTGACATAGATTTGAATGATACCGAAACGATCAATGTAATACTTTCTGTTGAGAGAAACGATTTTCTAAAACCTCCTGGCAATTCATATTGCGACCATTTCCAGAAGGCATTTATCAGCTTAGGCGAATGTGTTGCCTCTTTGGCTTTCACTACTAAAGATGGCCATGGTTTGTCGACCGACAGATTAACAGGTGGGTGGCAGACGCACGCTTAGATTGGCCATAGTTAGTTAGAAAAAAGCTTTTAACAAAGTGAGGTGAATGTTTACATACCAGTTCGGCACATAATTACAGAAAAAGGCGAATAAGAAGAAAAAGGAGGAGGAGGTGGAGGAGGAGGAGAAGGAGGAGGAGGAGGAGGAGGAGGAGGAGAATAAAGAGAAGTAGGAGAAGGAGGCTTTTCACTCGCTCACTTACTATGCTTCCAGCGTGGCTAAAATCATAAGCAAGTCTGAGGCGATTTGTACGTTTATTCTTGTGGTGGCTGCACTTGTGCGAAATCCCTGAAAGACTTGCTGAAGACAATTTTTTGATGATGAGAACTAGATCGTGCCTGGCATTCACAGCACATTAATTGAATGTGTCCAAGAGCGAACCTTTATCTGCCTTTACTTTTTAACTAAATATACATAAAGGTTCGTTCGTCTGTCATCCAGGCTAGCTTTTTTTCTAGAATCAGATGAATATTGGGATTGGGACCGAGGTAGACACAGTGAAGATCGCCATCACTTTCACCTCAGTTCAATGTTTCCATTTAAATCCCGGCGGGATTGTTTCTGTTTCTTTGAAGCAACTAAATTCCCAAAACCTATGTCAAAACACGTGGAACCAGGACAATTACCGTTATTACTCTACGTATTATCCGCCGAAATGCGCATTCGAGGCAGACGGTTAAAATAATGCACAATTACATTCTGTAATACTAGCCCCCAAGCCATTATGACACGTCAGCAACCATCCTCGACGAAGGAAGGGAAATATCAATTCCTTTGAGTGCGCTGTTGCATAGCGCCCACAACCTACAAACACAGCAATAACTTGTACACGAATTAAAATTATATGCTGCTGTCATTCATAACGGGTTCAAGCACGAAGTTGAAATGTAAAGCATCTACAGCTCTTGTTTAAGTGGTCATGCCAACTTCATATCAGTCATTACTGTTCTGTTAAACCAGCATTGTTAAATCTCCGGGGGCCCACCTGCCCGCCCCCGGAGAACATGAAAAGCAAGCTTGTCGAGCAGACCGTATAACCACACGCCACAGCGGGAATCCAAACAACAGCTGCACCGACCCTATTCGCATTTGATGCCCTTGTTCCAAACAAAAACATTCTCTTCGTCACATGCGCCTTACCGAATGCGGTCGAACGCGTGACTGCACAGAACAATGGGTACCTGCACCTCTGTTCGAAAAATCTGACACCTTTACCGAAACATTGGCCTAGCCAAGCCCTACCGAATGCAATGCTGTGCAGCACAGTGGGCAGCTTACTACAAAGGGCACCCAAGCGAAATAAAAAAGCAAGGAAAGTGCTCAAAGGCTTCCCAAACCCGTTATCCCTCCCCCATCCCAACTTACCTTGAACACGGCCCGAAACGACCAAACACATGACCGAGCACCAGACCTAACGGAGCACCAACAACCACACCCAATCCATTACCGTGGGCATTGCAATCGAGTGCAACCAGCCCAGATAGTAGAAAATCAAACCAAATCCTTCTCGTGACGATGAACTGAGAACCAAGGACGGGTGATGCTGGGTGCTTTTCGTTCGGTGAAGTGGTAGTGACAGTGGCAAGGAGAATGGAAAATTTGGCTGGAGCGTCATGAGCCTGCACGTATGTGTGCCTGCCACACCCTGATTTGGACCCCCAAGTTGTCCCAGTGCATCTACGATGTGGCCTATTTAGGGGGCACGAACACACACGCACACGATAGTTCGACCGTCAATTTCAACGAAGTTCACCGTACGCTCCAAAGAAGGGTTTTGCAGGTACGGTGACTTGCGCGTGATGTAGTTTAAAGTCACAGTAAACTGAGTGGTCAGCGCTTATTTACGTGTTTGGGTAAAGGGAGTAAGGGGACAGTAGCAGGCTGATAGACCGTGAACGGTAGGTCAGTGTTAGTGCAGTGTCAACAGAATCTGGCGGCTAATTTAACTTCATACACTGCTTTCTACGTAAATTACCACGTAACGAATGGAAAGTCAATTTAAAACATACTTCTTACAGTAAGTGGTCATTTTTCACTATAAATTTCATGGAAAATGAGCTTATGAGCTAAAGGCAGTGTTTGTAAAGATCTAAGAGGGTCAGTGGTAGAGTTAGTCACACTCCTCGTTCCACGCTGCTTGAGACAGCGTGCAATCACCAACTGTGTTCGGCGCGCGGGGGACAGACTGCCTGCATAAACGCCTTCGGACAAGAGGGAGCTAAGTTCCTTAACCAATACGCACTGCTAAGCTGATGCTAGCGCCCAGGTTTGTAGGCTTTTTGAGTAGTTTGCAGTGGCTAGCAGATAATATGAAAGGCTGCTTTGACGTCGATTTGGTGTCGATTAGATGTGCGAGATGTGAACTTAGACAGGTGCTTTATCTTACCCTTGTCCTGTGAGATTTCCGCACGCTTGAACATTTAGAATTGTAGGATAGGATCCTTGTTCCGCGTAGTCTGTCTAATAGAACGGTAACGGAATTTGAGTTTAACCCTGGTATTACACAGTTCAGTTCAATTTATTCAGAAAAATAGGCTTGGGAATTTGAGAAACCTAAACTTTTCGAAGACTCGTCGATCTCTGGCAATGATACATTTAACCTTGTTCCTTTGGAACTTGTAACTGTTGAAGGATTCTAGCGTACTGTCAATAAGTGCAATTTTGTAAGTTTTCTCTTCTTGTTTATTTGTTTCTTTATGCATTGGGTCAAGCAGAGAAACCTGTTCGTTAGCAATCTTCGCATGACTGGGCAATTAATTAAGATGAGGTTACGGACAATCTCCTTCAACAAGCCTAAGTTTCGTCAATATCTTCGTAGAGTAGGTATTATCAGTTAATAAGGCAAAGCTTATTTTTCATCTGGTCGAAATATATACGTTAAAGATTGGTCTAATTTCTAGCGGGTAAAAAGGCAATGGTAAAAAGGTTTATTCCAAATGAAATTAATAATGCAATTCTAATCTAATTTTATTAAGATATTCAATGATGTCAGTCTACTTTTTTAAACTAAAAGGTGTGAACGATTCATCTGCTTGACCTAAGGTGGTTGCAATGTTCCAGTTGATGTTAGGTGCATAAAGGCCCCATCACTGAGTGTATTTAGCCGCATAGTCAATGCCTTTATCTCATTTAGCAGATACGCATCCGTGGCAAAGTCATTTCTGGAGAAGAGGTGTGGATACATCTTAAAACATTTAAAGTTTTAGAAACTGGTGCTTTTTGGTCAACAATACTGCTTCCGTACAATTCAGTTCAGATGTATTTTTTTCTGAAAAAGACAAGCCATTCTTTACTAAGGTTGCTATGCCTCCACCCCTTTGATTTCAGGCAGTAAAAGATACATATTGTCAATCTGTTCTGACAACCAGGTTACTGTTAGAGATGACGTTTGGGAGCAGTTCAAATTTATGGATTCGACATTTTTCCATTGTTGATAGGAAGTTTTGCGCGTTTGTGTACGTGAATAGTGGCTTTGAGTTCAAGCGAGACCCGTTTTTAACTGCTTCTCAAGTCAATTGGAATAGCTGGGTGGTCATATGAACCGAATTATTACACACGTGGGCAGAAATTCATTTTAATATCTGATCTTTGTATAAAGGATACACATTTTAGGTTAAGGAGAAGGTTGAGCACAAGATCCATGACTGGAAGGATGCGAATAATTTTGTTGAGTTAGTTAAATAGTCAGCTGGAACACTTTGGCGAAGAATATAAATTGTTTACTCCAGCATATTGGTATCCAACTATAGTAAAACTCTAGGTGGACATTTGGTAACGCTGACAAGATCCTAACCTCTCTGGGTCCACAATGATTTAAGGTGGTGTAGTGCGACATACCCTCGACAGCTACGGGTGAGGAAATAACCTGACGTTAATGTGGTGACCTTATGTCATCGCGTTTCGTGTAAATAGCAAGACCTTAATGTTGGTCGACTAAAACCAATACATTGTTTCTTCGCTGTCACAGGTCACCTTAACTTCTAAGTCCATCACAAAACCTAGAGTTAGAGTTTGCTATAATATCTATGTAACTTGTATTGTAATTTATGTTTACCTGTAGAAAGAATTGCACATCTGGCGTAAGAGAAACGTATTTATAACAGACAATGCATAAGATTTTGTCGTCTGCCTATGTTTATGCGTGTCAGGTCCAAACAAGTAGTTTCTTTGAACTCATGCTGATTGATTATGCCAAGGTTCTCTGCTAGGTTTTTTCCTCATGGCACCATGTGTGGCTTTCTATCATTGCATTTGCCGGTTACACGAAAGCTCGTTCTTTTACGCGCGCTACACCGTAAGCATCCAGAAGACATTACACCGGCTGGCTGATATGTCAGATCAAACATGAACGACTCAAAATAGTTTATATCCGTCACAAAACGAGAAATAGGCTGTATAAATAGGGAGCTCGTAGGTTGGGTCAAAAGTAACAATGGATAATTCATAAACAAACGTTGTTGCTAGGAAGACGATATGCTCAACTGACCAAGGATTTTACTCCCTCTAATTTTTGAATTCTCAATCATAACTATCATAAATGACATGTTTAGTGCCAGCGCTGGCATGATTTTCTTTGGATATTGCCTCTTTACTTTTTCGAGGAAAACATATATACTGCTAAGGCAGCTTATATTGATAACTAGGAAAAAGCGAAAGACAATTACTTAAAATCCGTTGAAATCCCTACTGGTATTTCGATTAATTTAATTGCTTTTGCAAATAAGTCCACTTCCGCCAGCATGATTTAAAGTCTATTAACATTGCTGTTTAACAGAACAGTAATGACTGATATTAAGTTGGCATGACCACTTAAACAAGAGCTGTAGATGCTTTACATTTCAAATTCGTGCTTGAACCCGTTATGAATGACAGCAGCATATAATTTTAATTCGTGTACAAGTTATTGCAGTGTTTGTAGGATGTGGGCGCTATGCAACAGCGCACTCAAAGGAATTGATCTTTCCCTTCCTTCGTCGAGGATGGTTGCTGACGTGTCATAATGGCTTGGGGCTAGTATTCCAGAATGTAATTGTGCATTATTTTAACCGTCCGCCTCGAAAGCGCATTTCGGCGGGTAATACCTAGAGTAATAACGTTAATTGTCGCGTTTTTATGTGTTTTGACATGGGTTTTTGGGAATTTAGTTTGCTTCAAAGAAACAGAAACAACCCCACTGGGATTAAATAGAAACATTGAACTGAGTTGAAAGTGATGGCGATCTTCACTGGGTCTACCTCGGTCCTAATCCCAATATTCATCTGATTCTAGAAAAAAAAACTAGCCTGGATGACAGACGAACAAACCTTTATGTATATTTGGTTAAAAAGTAAAGGCAGATAAAGGTTCGCTCTTGGACACATTCAATTAATCTGCTGTGAATGCCAGGCACGATCTAGTTATCATCATCACAAAAGTTTTAGCCAATGGATAGGGAAATCGGAATTATTGTGTCTGTTTTACGTTCACATATTTTCGTGTGAAAGAATATTTTACCTTAATTTTCTTCATTCAATTTACTTTCTTTTTTAAATTAAATCATGAAGTAAGTGGACTTTCAGCCCATTCTGTCTTAATAATACGCTCAAGTTTACCATGAAATGTGACTATTGAAGATTCCAGATAACCAATGTACGAAGGTTTTCCTCAATACAAACGGGCATTAGAATTCAGATTGACATTTCTGCTGATAGCTGTCACTTATGCAGTTCTCATACGGCTTCCACAACGACAGTGCAATGACTGTACTGTCTAACCTTCTGTCATATTTTTTCTGAGGGATTGACTATTTCTCAGGTTAAATTGTACATCAGCCGCAGACGACATTTATTACCATGGTCGTATTAGGCCCACGGCTTTTCCACTGTCCAGAATTTGTTCAAACATGTGTATAAAATAACTCCGATAATCATAACTGTTTTGATGAGTCGCGTTAAATTGGCACTCTCAACCACTACTCAAGTTTAATAGGAAAGCGTTTACAACGAAGTGGGACAGAAAGCTCATCTCCTCGAAATATCGGATAAAAAGGCCAGTCTCTATGCTCTAGGACACAACGGATACAATAATAGTATGGCTGGTATCATACTTATTCCCCCGCGTTGTCTACCTGCGTACAGGCAGGATACGCTCGTCAGCTTTACATCTTTTATTGAGAACTGTTCAGAGAACGCTGGTTTTTTAAGTCGGACAGCCAAATTCACTCAATTAAAATTTAAATATTATCTGCATTTCTCCATTTTACAACATGTTTAATGCTTTTCTTACTTCTGGAAACGTCTTCTTGAAGCTTATTTGCTATGTCAGGTATTTTACGAGGTAATCTTCAGTCAAATCTTTCCACATTATCTCATCCGTAAGGATTACGGTAATTGACTTAAGTGAATTTCTTTAAAAGTGAATTTAAGACGCGGACAAACGAGGACATCCATATACCTTATATTTGTTTAGTAATTATTTTGCAAAACAAAAATTATTCAAGTAATTGGCTTGACTATCCACATCTCGTCCCATTTGGCAGATGTTTTTTTGACCTTCCAGTATAGCATTGAAACAGATATTATTTTTGTGGTGCAGGGGCTATTTACCTTGGCAACTGAGCAGTTGCGACGTGTTGGTCGGTTTATTATGCCATCCGGTTGTTGGCAGGCATTATTCAACTCTACAAACCAACACATCTGCTGTTAATGCTTCATTTAAATTCAGTCCGGGTAACTGTGCTTCATGAAATTGTATTTCTTAAAAACTTACAAACGAAGGAAGATTTATGATCAGATGAAGCATTTCTTACAACAAAATCAGAACACTGTCTCTTTGTGTTCCCATTTTTTTCACAGAGCATGTATATCAAGACAATTGATCTTGATGAACTCAGCAGAGGCCCGTACATACACCATAAGTTTCCTTATAGTTTTAAGGCCTTATTCGTTTACTCAATTAAAGATCTATTTCCATAGCACCATAAGATATTTCATTGTTAAAAGACTACAGTCAGCCATAAATAGACACGAAACACTCTTTAATTTTCCACGCATATTCGCTGCCCTCAAGGCGACTTGTAAAGTTTTATTTGCTTATTTTCTATCATCTTCGCTATACGCTCAGGCTTTATGAATAATCCTGTCTGGAATAGGCCTCTGTGTAATTGACGTGCATTCAGTGGGACATAGCATTTGACGATGACAAAGAATAATAATATAACTGAAAAATAGAGAGTACTATGATTTTATACATGTACATAAGGGGGTGAGAGACGACATAGGGACGATCGTAAGTTTCTGATGCCATGAGTGTGCATATAACCGTACCGGTCAAACTTCCTCTTAACGTGTTCACGAATGGGGACATAAAACTATGCATTGACAGAGCACTCCATGCATGAATTACTCTGTTGGAGAAGAAACACTTCTTGCGTACAGTCCTGCCCAAAACACACGTAATTTGAGAGGATTTCCTCTCCACGAAGTTGCATTAGACAACTTAAATAAGTCCCCAGATGCGAGGAATTACTTCTGACTCCCCACCTTGTAAAAAGCTTGTTGTACGGCCAAAAGAAAACAGGTCAAGATTGGACAATATTTTTTCATAAGGCCTTGAACATGCTTTGTTGTGTGCCATTTAATCATTTAAAGCCTGCTGTGGCCTTTGACCATTGATCGTCAACAGGCTTGAATAGCGAATTCTCATTTTTATTCCAGACATATCCTGAAAACAATTACGAAGCCCATTTCAATAATCTTTGTAGAAGACGTGCTGGATTAGAATCAAGATTGACATTGCGGATTTGGCTATTGTTTAGCAGTGTAACGATGTATTCAATGTTACCACGATCCACAAGCCTAGACCTTTCTGGGTTTCTACCTCTGGTAGTGGTTTATTATTCAGATAGTGCACGCTCCGGTGTGTGGTACTGGTTCTGCCCATTTACCAATTTTTTCGCTAGGAAACCTCGCATGGGAGTAGCCAATGGTTCGACTACAATTCGACTCGATGCAAGTTTGCATGTAGATTTGATTCCTCATCTTCCTTGTGGATTAATTACCCAAATTGTAATGTCATCAGCAAACATGGGAATGCCGCATTTGATAGGACCAGCAAAGGAGCCTCGAGAAACCCCACTATCAAACGCTACCTTTGCCGGTTGCTGATGGCAAAGACGGACAATCTATGCTCGACTACTAACGAATTTTTCGATCCACTTAATAAGTTTACCCCTTAAAACTGTACGGCTGAGTATTCATAGGAGACGCTGGTATGATGCAGAGGCTGGTGAAATGCACTAACAAAGGCCTTCTTGAATTCCACGTTGGCTGCGTGCAGCACATTATCCTCATCGATCGCTCGACTCCACCGTTCTAGACAGTAAAGAAAATTTGTCAAGCAGGAACTTCCCTTGTGGAATTCTTGCTGCGCATCAGAAGTATGACGATGTTACTCCATAAAAGTCATCAGTTTGCGCAAGATGATTCAATACATAATCTTACAACATACAGAGGGTAGTCTTTTCAGCCGGTAATTGTTTGAGGAAACTCAACAGCCACTTTTCTGTATCAGTGACATTCACGCAAAATCTAAACCAGGCGACCATCTCCCTGCAGCCAGAGAGGCTGGTTGTAGTAGAAACGGGGCTTCTGTGAAATCTACGGGCAAATCTTTCAATAATTAAGGAGGTCTTACATCAGTATTTGATGATATTGTTTGTTCTAGCATCAGTACTTTTTATACAACAACATTTTCTGTGAGGACCACTGAGTTGTTTGTCGGGATTTAATCTAAGGTCATGGTATATGTGGTTAGATCGGCTTCTTTCATTAAAACTGACTAAAGGAACAGAGATAGATGCTCAGGCTATTCTTCTTCCTTGCAACGACCGACATCATTGCAAGTTTTTACTTAAGAGCCGTGGCCCTCATTTCGAGTGCATTGCCTACTTAAGTTGTAGAGGAGCTAAGGGTTTTCTTCTATACGGTTTATCTGGTTGCTCTTGAATCTTTGGCAGGTTTTATAACAAAGAGGGTTTTACTTATTTCTCTGCGTCTTGTACCTTGTCAGCAACTCGCCGGTCTTTTCCCTATGTTAAGTTTGTAACTGCTGTTGCTTGTGGTTTAGTTCGATCTTCAATGTAATCATTCGTCACAGTGGCCTTTTGCTGACCTGTTGCGAATTTGAGCCTCATCTGGTAATCAGTGCATGTAATATTGCATTAAATTTCGACCACTCCTAGAGAACACACCTGGTGATTGTTGCATTCCAATCTTTTAAGTACACAAAGATTTTAATTTGGATAAATTCTCCATGTTATATTTTGCGCCTGACAAAGATGCTTTGATCAGGTACCACCACGGTAGGACAACATGGTCAACTTTGCCCAGCGGGGTAAAGGGTTCATGACATCGGCGCTGTTAGGCAATTTTGCGGGCACAAGGTCCATGTGAGTGGCTGGTTGACCATCACGTGGTCTGGTTGGAGATAATACATGCTGTGTTCGACAGGATTTTCGTATTGCTGGTAAGAGGTGGTGATCAAAATTAAATTCTGAGCATGATGATGAACCTAGATTTCAGAAAACATTCGGAGAATAAAAGTTGCTCATAAAAATTACTTCGATTTGGAGAGCAAACTCTTTTTAGTCTACTCTCAGTCTACTGTCTGACTGTGAGTAGACAGTCAAGAGGTCGAGTGTTTGGGAACCCGGCGTTTTGGTGGTGAGCCAAATGTTATTTTTTTGCTTGCGTACGTGAGATTGTTCTTCTTCCAGGAAGCAGTTCAAAATAAGGAGAAGGCGCAATCCCGGGAAAATGGCGTTTGGTGGGCATACATTTGAGATTCTTTTTTCTCGAACATATCACCAGAGACAGTTGCATAATAGTATTGTTATCTTCAAGACTGAACTGTGCAACAGAAGGGAATGTGGAGATTCTGCCGAGAGAATGAACAATTTATAACCGTTAATTTCCCCATATGCCAGATTATTCGACGTAATGAAGCAGTTGCCTGTGCATAGCTTCTGCCAATGTACATCTGCAGGGCAGAGGAAGTATGAATGAGTACTTTTTGAAAGACATGATACTTAGTGGATTCAATTTAAATAGACTATCACTGTTCCTGAAATGCAAGACGAACATCCGACTCTTTCTACTTAATTCGTGCCGAGTTCGTGGACAATTTGAAGATTCAATTTCCTTCTAGCATGCTGTGTGACATTCTTAAAGCTGCAGGTTTTGCCTCGAATCAATCGACCAAGTAATCTGAGTAAGGACGATCGACAAGAGGCAGTGCTTATTATTAATCTGGAACGCCCAAAAAACAGAAATGCAAAAAATAGGCAGTAAATTTCCCCCGGTTAAAGTTTTTCATGCCCTTTAAATACGAATCTTTATGTATATTAAGTTAAAACGTAAACACAGATAAAGGTTCCCTTATTGACACACGTTAGAAATTATTACATTGATCCTTTCGTTATCATTCAAATTATTCTATGTCAATCAAGCACGAATGACGAGTGTTATTTGCTGATATGATTGCTGATGTGAACGACTGGACGTACTGCCCAGTATTTCTCTCAATATATGGGACTGTAAATCACACTTTGCGTGTAACCGCAAACAAACTTCATAGTGTATGAATGTTTATTGACTATAAACAGCACGAAGCTCAAACTTGTACAAAAATTAGATCAGAAAAATATTGTTTTCTTACCTCCAGTGCAATGAATTGAAAATGGCCTTCCCGTTTTTCAATCGTAAACACTTCGATATTTTACACTACATTGGTATGTCTGAAAACAGGCTGTGGCACTTAATACCAATGGACTACGCAAACTCGCAATACATTCAGGTGTTATGGATGATGCATACATAATTCAGTAACTGCATAAACTGATGGGGAGTCAGTCCTGTATTAGAAGAATGGCCGAAAATTAATTTCCCCTTCTCAACTCATTCATAATGACTTACTCTTTGAAATATATAGCCGTCTGAGTGAGTTCGTACTTCAATATTCCACTATTTTCTGTTCACGTTTGCCTGCGAGCTCACCATACGGGAAGCAGGCATTTGTAGGGGGTTCTGGACTGCAACCATCTGAGTAATTAATAGATTCGACAAAATGGTGTGTATGCATCGAATGAATGAATTCCAAAGAATGGTGAGCATCCTAGCAGAAATGTTGGGATTATTGCTAATACAGCGAAAAGGTTCATAAACAAGCTACAATTTCGACTTAAATATTCCGGCCGGAGAAAGTAACGTAATTTGCGAACGCCTAGATAAGCGGAAGAAACCACGTCGTTCTATGGGTAAGGTGCGCAGATGCTATACGAAAGCCGAGTAACGAGCAAAAATAATTTCACCTTAGCTGCGATAGCAGAATTTTCAACGCGAATTGAGAAGAGAGAATGCCAGGCCGTAAGACCCTGCAGGGAACATGAATTGTCCTGGATTCCAGCCAAGTTATCTCAGGTAGGCTCAGGTTGGAAAGCCTACATCGTGAAATCGGAATATATGGCCTGCTCATAGCGACTGCTCATTCCGACGCTTTTATGTGTGATCCCACTTAAGCACAACATCGTCTCTTCAAGGAGACAGCGAGCAAATCACTCGGACCCTTGCATCTCACCCGTCAAACGCAGAAGGACCTCAGTTATAATCCGTATGTGCAGCACACTGTTGCAAATGCTGTGAAAGCCATCATCCAAGCAAGTTGAACAGCCACGATCCAGTATAACAACCTGTTTCCTAAAAGTCAAGGTAATTATGAATGTTGATGCGAGGCTGCAGATGAAGCCAGGTTTTGCCCTTTTGTTTTATTTGTATGGAGATGACAGATGGAAAAACAAAACATGATATTTAACATGACTTTCGTAAATTAATCCCGCATAAGAAAAAAAGTAGAGAAGAATAAAAAGAGGTCAATTTGTGAAAAAAAAATGAGAATCAACTAACAGCTATATAAAAACAGTGTCAACGTTCAGAGAACAGAGATATTCATTAAGTTTTGAAACCCAGAGTTCTTTTTAAAACGTAGCTAACGTAGAGAGATGTTGGAAGGGCGCTTTTTAAATCCCCGTCGGTGACAGAATTGTTGGCATATCGCTGTCATAGCGAGGTCCAAATTCTAAAAAAGGGAAAGCCAATAATTTATTCTAGTTACTTTACTATCCAGTTTTCTAACCAACAAATGACAAGCGCATTATCACACGTTGTTTATAGCAGACGCTTGCAACATAACATGCGATACAGCAAAATATGAAAGTGCAAATTACTACTTTAAATCAAAAATTTACTGACTTGCTTGTCTCAAGCGTAAAATTGCCTCTTGACTCCTTTATTTTAAACTCTACTGGCGGTAGCTATTCATTTTGTCTAGTTTTCTTTAGTCAAACTGCCAATATACAACAGGAAAAAAAGTCTGCAATTAATACGGTAAGCCGCTTTATATCTTTACATTACCCGAACAATTATAAACCATTTGTACTGAAACTACTCTTTCTACAATACCCAACGCCTAGCAGTGCGTTTTGAGTAGGGGTAAAGAAAGACTTGACGGACTACTTTATTGCCAGCGATTCCCTCCCAGGTCGCTGAGTGAACATAGAGGATGCATCAATCGCAGATTAGTGGCTTTATCTAAAGATGATCGGAAGAATACCGCACACAAGACCACATTGAAAGGACGCGAAGGCCTGGCTCTTTGTTAAAAACTTACTACGGTGTCCGTAGTTGTAAGGACGACGTACAGGCTGAGCTTCTATCTCAGTTTCTTCAATCAGATTTTACGGCAGAAGCCGATCTAACAATTTATACCTAGAGTTTAGATTAAATCCCGTCAGATAACTCAGTTGTTGAATAAGAACAACCGAAGCTCAAAGAAAAAAAATCACCAGGTCAAAATGTAATAGCTCGAAAGGTTTGGAAAAATTTGGCCGTGGATTTCACAGAAGCCCCGTTTCTACTCTTATAAATCACGAGGATATTCTTAGAAACAGTAATCGCAGTCCACTCGGCTGCAGCTACAGAAAATGCAAAAAATCTGTAAGAAGAAGCTGCAACTCATAAAAGGTTCTCGGATTTTTTCTGTATTATTTACTTGCCAAAACATGAGCGGCCAATACAGAGCCTAATTTCTAAAATTGTCTTTTTCTGAAATTTTGGTATTAAATAAAAGCTGCCACTTAATTTAAACAACGTTGGAGCGTAAGAAATGAGCGGCTTTATCTTTTTGTCTAACCTGAAAAACCATATATTGTTTATTTCATGCCCTTTGTGACTTGTTAACCGGCAGGTATTCTGCTCGGCAGGTTTACTTCAACTGCAACTGCCCACAAATGAAAACCTCGTGTGGATGAGTAATCCATGAAGTGTCCACAAATATTTTATCATTTGACCCACTTGTGAAAAATCGGCAGCCTCGGTGGGATTCGAACACACACCAGCAAGGGAAAGGCTGGCGATGTTTTCACAAGTGGGTCAAATGAGATTACCAAATCAGCCAAAGGCCCCAACTAACTATTCTATCGTCTCGGCGGAAAATTTTGAATATGCACACACTCAATCAGTGTGTCGCATGCATGTAGCCTGCAATACACATCACACAGCAATGAGGATGTGGTGTCCGTTAAAAAAATTTACGGAGGCTTCTAAGCCGTTTTTAAAATGACTAGATAATTTGGCTTCAAATTATTATTAAAAGGTTATATTGATGAGAATAAACAGGCGGTGGATTAAAGCATATGTTTTTATAATGCTGCCACATTCTGAGAACCACCACATTTATGCTTGCTGCCTTCTGTCTGCTACACCACCGTCAGATATGAGTCATTTTCTGTAGATATAAGAATGCAAGACATCCTGTATGTGAGTGAACTGAATATCTATTTTTACAATTAATTTGGGTTTGCTTTAGTTCAGTCCATAGATTGTTTATTTCATGCCCTTTGCGACTTTTCAACCGGCAGGTATTCTGCTCGGCAGATTTACCGCAACTGCAACTGCCCACAAATTATGAGTCATCCATGAAGTGTCGGTAAATATTTTATCATTTGACCCACTTGTGAAAACTCGGCAGGCTCGGTTGAATTGAAACACACACCAGCAAGGGGAACACTGGCAATTTTTTACTAGTTGGTCAAATGAGGTAACAAAATCATTCAAAGTCCACACCTTAATATTGTATCATCTCGGCAAAATATTTCGAAACTGCACACACTCCAAGTCAGTATTTTGTCTGCACGTAACCTGCAATAAACCTTGCACATCAATGAGAATGTGGTGTTAATTTAAAAAAATTTACGGAGGCTCCTTAGTGGATTCAAAAATGGGTTTATATTTCGGTTTCAAAAGAGTAGTTAAAGGTTCTATTGATTATGATGATGATGAACAGAAAGTGGATAAAAGCATATGTTTTTCGAATGCTACCAAACATTGAAAACCGCTACACTTATGCTTGCTGCCTCATGTGTGCCACATCACCTTCAGAGATGCAAATGCAAGACATCCTGT
Organism: Schistocephalus solidus; assembly: GCA_017591395.1. Taxonomy (NCBI): domain Eukaryota; kingdom Metazoa; phylum Platyhelminthes; class Cestoda; order Diphyllobothriidea; family Diphyllobothriidae; genus Schistocephalus; species Schistocephalus solidus. Next base: position 49,495 of record WEDG01003184.1, read on the forward strand.
CAGAAGTGAACTTAATATCTGCATTTGCAATTAATTTAGGTTTTCTTTAGTTCAGCTCTATGGAAATAAACAGATTGAGAGTAACAGTACATGTTAATCACAAACTTAAATAAATGCAGTTATGCCTTATTTCAGTCTCGAATCTTGCAATCAGCGAAATCATGATTGAGATAAACCTAGCCCTGTCGGAGATAAAGCCATGTGCATAAATCATGATATAGTTTATTCGTGGTCAATCAACGTTTCCCCATGTTTGCCATAAACAATGAAACTTAATGATGACTATCATTCATTGGACATACTGCGGATATGCTAATAATTCGAAAATGGTAGAGATAAAGGTCCAAAGTGAAAAGATCGAATCTTCTACTCTGTGCACCTTTACTGAACAACTTAAATGTATTTAAATTGTTATTTACCCGCCTCATGTCTTTCAGGAATTTCAACTAGATACCAGTTTTACTTTAGTTTTCTAAGGTCGATGGAATTCCTGAAAGATGGTGCATATTTATGGACATTTCATGGCAGCCTTAGTGTTAGCCCACAAACTTTTTATGGAAGTACATTTAAAGATTTTTATCACTTTAGCCCTTCCTTTGCAATAGGCTATAATCTCACACTTTTTATGGAGGTACATCTAATGATTATAACCTTTTCATCCCTACCATCGTAATAGGAGATGATCCGTAATTTTGTGCATTGTGTGCACTGCGTTCCACTGCCAAGTGTTTTCAAGGGTTTCCTGCATATAAGTACTTTTGAAAAATCCTATTAACTTCATGATTCATTCTGTCTACTCGTAGTCAATTTTAATATCTGTTTACATGTTTATGCTTACGTGGAGGTATTTCGAAGTCACACTGATGTATCGCAATTGCGTGTTCATTACTCGTTCACATACTTATTATTAATCCCTGACGATATGCATTATATTTTACTCATTTAAGAGAGACTTTAAACATCGCTAATGATAGATAGAAGATGCAATATACGTATGTATGTGTGAAGATGCAAGGAAATTGCGCAGGTTGCTCTTTGCTCTTTAATTTACGTACTATGATATTTTTTAAATGCTGCATCTGCGCGTAAACAGTACACAATAAACGCACTCAAATACCAGCTTTTGCATTCTTCTCAGTGGTTCTTTATATAATATAATTGTTATCTCTTATTTGAGAACTTGGCCGTTATTTCCTCAATTTGCGGCATTTTTTCATCAGTAATATATATATGCCACGGGACGATATTGAGTTTATTATGCAAAGGATATACAATCCGCAGATACGGATAGCTAAACATCCGAGAATCCAAGTAGTCTTTACGTAGGTGGTGTTTCTATATCCAATCAAACGATTATTTCATAGCATTGGACGCACAAAAGCAAGCAGTTTCAAAACACAAATTGCATTTCCGTAAATAGTTTGAAAATTAATTGAAGAGAGCGCCCGCCACCGTAATGAGGAGGTCGAGTGGTAAACGAGCGTCACCATGGCGTTGGTGGTCGTGGACTCAATCCCGGCTTTAAGCATGACTTTTTGAATTCTTGTGCGGAGATTTACGAAATATCGAGTGGCTAGGTTAAGGTTTAGGTTATACTACCAGTGGTTTTACACAAGCAGTATATAAATTATCTACTTCAGCATTTCTCTGAAAATTATTGTAATCCCTCGAACGTTCTTTACTATGTCTGAAAATGAATTGTTTGGAAATATTTGTCATAACGATTTACTGGATATAAAATTCACAATCAGTTAGACGGAATATAGAGGAGACGGGGAAATGCCTACCATTTTCCAATGCTGTTCCACTGGGAGATTCCATAGATGTATACAAGCTGCCGGGTGTGTCCAATTCCTCGCTAGGTCGCTCAGGGGACAGATTTGACGTAACATCTACAGATATAATAATGCAACACATGAAATAGGGTTGAGGTCCAATAAAAATGCCAAACATGGGAAGGGCGACGTGGTGGCACGCATAGAGACAGGTTCACGCCACAACAGCATTCCTGGCTAGTAATGTCACTTTCACCTCAGGGGAAAGATTTCTTTCATTCAGAATTGGTAACATCGATACTATTGAATTAATAAAATTCCTATAAAAAATAAAGCATAATTCGGTGTGTGGAGGTATCAATGAATATCGGGAAACCGTCTAACTAAAGCAGTCGATAATGTCTGCTGTACATTGTAGTAATTGATTTCTGAAAATACATGAAACCCGTATTTCCTTGAAATAATACAGATGAAAGTAAGTGTAAAGCTACAAATACATGGTGCTTGATTGTTCTTAGATCTCTACTTTACGTACTATGATATTTTTTAAATGCTGCGTCTGTGCATAAACAGTACACAATAAACGCACTCAAATACCAGCTTTTGCATTCTTCTCATTGGTACTTAATATAATATAATTGTTATCTCTTATTTGAGAACTTGGCAGTTATTTCCTCAATTTGCGGCATTTTGCCGTCAGTTATATATATATGCCACGAGACGATATTGAGTTCATTATGCAAAGGATATAAAATCCGCAGATACGGATAGCTAAACATCCGAGAAACCAATAAGTCTTTACGTAGGTGGTGTATCGATATCCAGTTAAACGACTATTCCATAGCATTGGACGCACAAAAGCAAGCAGTTTCAAAACACAAATTGCATTGCCGTAAATAGTGTGAAAATTAATTGAAGAGAGCGCCCGCCACCGTGATGAGGAGGTCGAGTGGTAAACGAGCGTCACCATGGCGTTGGTGGTCGTGGACTCAATCCCGGCTTTAAGCATGAATTTTGAATTCTTGTGCGGAAATTTACGAAATATTGATAGGCAAGGTTAAGTTTTAGGTTATACTACCAGTGGTTTTACACAAGCAGTATATAAATTATCCACTTCACCATTTTGTAAAAATTATTGAAATCCCTCGAACGTTCTTTACTATGTCTGCAAAATGAAGTTTTTGGAAATATTTATCATAACGAGTTACTCGATATAAATTTCACAATCAGTTTGACGGAATATAGAGGAGATAGGGAAAAGCCTACCATTGTCCGATGCTGTTCCACTGGGAGATTCCTTAGATATATACAAGCTGCCGGGTGTGTGTAATTCCTCGCTAAGTCGCTCAGGGGACAGATTTGACGTAACATCTACAGCTATAATAATACAACACATGAAATAGGGTTAAGGTCCAATAAAAATGCCAAACATGGGGAGGGCGACGTGGTGGCACGCATAGAGACAGGTTCACGCCACAACAGCATTCCTGGCTAGTAATGTCACTTTCACCTCAGGGGAAAGATTTCTTTCATTCAGAATTGGTAACATCGATACTATTGAATAAATAAAATTCCTTTAAAAAATAAAGCATGATTCGGTGTGTGGAGGTATCAATGAATATCGGAAAACGTTCTAACTTAAGCAATCGATAATGTCTGCTGTACATTGTAGTAATTGATTTCTGAAAATACATGAAACCCGTATTTCCATGAAATAATACAGATAAATGTAAGTGTTAAGCTACAAATAAATGGTGCTTGATTGTTCTAAGATCTTTGCTTTACGTACTATGATATTTTTTAAATGCTGCGTCTGCGCGTAAACAGTACACAATAAACGCACTCAATTACCAGCTTTTGCATGCTTTTCAGTGGTTCTTTATATAATATAATTGTTATCTCTTATTTGAGAACTTGGCAGTTAGTTCCTCAATTTGCGGCACTTTGCCCTCAGTTATATATATATGCCATGGGACGATATTGAGATTATTATGCAAAGGATATAAAATCCGCAGGTACGCATAGCTAAACATCTGAGAAACCAATAAGTCTTTAAGTCTTGTCATGCCTACCATCGTAATAGTAGATGATCCGTATTTTTGTGCATTGTGTGCACTGCGTTCCACTGCCAAGTGTTTTGTAGGGTTTCTTGCATATAAGTCCTGCTATAAATCACATTAACTTCATGATTAATTCCGCCTACTCGTAGCAAATTTTAATTTCAGTTTACATGTTTTCATTTCCATCCAGACATTTCAAAGTCTCTCCGATACATCACTATTGTGTGTTTCTTACTCGTTCACATACTTATTATTATCCCTGACGATATGCATTATATTTTACTCATTTAGGAGAGTCTTTACACATATCGCTAATGATAGTTAGAAGATGCAATATACGTCACTATACGCAATATATGTCAATATTTCGTCACTTGAGACCTTGAGAACCGAACGGTTGCCGCGCGGTTTGAATTTTCAAGCAACAAGAAGCCCGAATTTAATCGGGTCTTTGCACTAAAACAATCAGTCCACAGACATTAATTGGTTCAAATTATTGAATCAATTAACTGAATCTTCCGCTCAGTGCCTTCGATACACTCACAGTTTGACTAGGAGAGTTCTCCAAATCGAGAACTGTCGGAAATCTTGGCCTACATAACCCACCAGTCCAATTCATTCTCTCTCTAGGGTTTCTGAGGACTTTTGTTCGACTAGGACAGTTCTCCAAATAGAGCAACCTGCCGTCAATTTTGGCTTGGCCTTCACAACCTACCAGTCCAATCCAGGCTCTAACTGCTCGTCAGGCTTTCTGAGGTGTATCTACAAAACAGGCTGAGTCGTTCATTATCCATATTCTGTCTAATTGATTTTTGCAATTTTATATCGAGTAACTAGTTATAACAAATACTTTTAACAACTTCCCCTAGCAGAAGTAGTTAAGAACATTCGGGGGATTTCATTAATTTGCAAAAAAGGCGGTATAGATAATTTATATACTGTTTGTGTAAAAGCACTGATAGTGTAAACCTACACCTAGCCACTCGTTACTTCTTAAGTCCCCACACAAAAATTCAAAAAGTCATGCCGCAAGCCGGAATTGAACCCGCGACCACCAACACGATGGCGACGCTCGCTAACCACTCGACCACCTCATCACGGCGGCGAGCGCTCTCTCAAATTAATATGCATGCTATTGACAACACTGCGATTTGTGGAGGCTGCCATAAACTGTCCATGAAGCTAAACCAGCTCGAGGATGAGATAAGACAAATAAAATCTGCGCTAAAAGGCACCTCTAAAGCAGTAGATGCCACTCAGGAGTCCACTGAACGACTTGCCAGATGCAAAACCATCGATACCCGATCAAATGGTATCCCAACAACATGTTTGACAGCTGCTTCGGCTACTGAACAACAAGTACCAACGGCGCAGGACAAAAATAGTCCGCCTTAAACAAAAAAAAAGCCGTCCAAACGGCAAAAGTGACACCAAGAAGGAAATAGCCAATGGACAACCGACTTCGAAAGATTCCTCAAAAAAGCTCGAACACGGGGCTTTGACCATTGCCTTGTCCTCCACAGGAAGTAATGAGATTCTCACAACAAGCACAAGCAGTAGAATCGATTCCCCAACCGAAAATACCACCTGCGATTCAAAATCGTCGAATCCGTGGAATTCGCCGAATCGAAAAAAAAAAACCGGATCAAAGCCAACGCATAACCAATTAGCATCCCCTCCATCATCACCAGTTCGCAACGTGAAATCTTCCACCCAGATAGAGGAAGACAGCGTCGTAGTTACAAAAAATGCCACGGACAGAAAAAAAAGCTTCATAATACAGGGACTACCTGAATCAACGGCTGCGACTCCAGTAGACCGATATTTTGAAGACATGAACCACTTTCGTGAACTTCTGAACAATATGCTGGAACCAAATACGTCGATTGAACTGGAAAAAGCCTTCCGCCTTGAAAACGGCCCGAAAGCCAATCCGAATCAACACGTCCTAGGCCTCAAAGTTATCTTGACCAGTAGCCAGGAAGCCAGTCTCATTCTGTCGAGGCGCTTTAAGTTACAAAACTCAAACCCTGGAATTTTAACAGGACTTCTCACCTGCAGAGCGGAAAAACGCCATCAACTTGTCATCGAACTAAGACGGCGGCTCAGCGAGGGGAAACAAACTTGGTTATTTACAACAACCAAGTGATCCATCGTCCATTATTTTCCCCCTGGAGAGGACCGTTCCGGATTACCACGCAGTTGGCCCAGTAAACAGGGGCTCGCGCCCGACTGTTAGCACTTTCCGAGCAAACCGAAAACTAACATGCATGTACACTACTGCACAGAGTATATTATCGAAGCTCGACGAGCTTAAGATTCATATCTGCGATCTATCTCCAGATATAATTTCCGTAGCAGAAACTTGGTTGTCCCAACACGTGGACGACCGAGAGGTAAATATGGTTGGCTACCAACTTTTTAGAAAAGACAGGAAAGAGCGCCAAGGAGGTGGCGTACTCACATACGTAAAAAGCGAAATTACAGTTTTAGACAAAACTTATAAACTCGCGCCTACTTCCAAGGCGATATGGCTATCCGTAAAAGTGCCAGGTACATCAAGTCTAGATGTCCTGCCAGTCTACCGCCCACCGAGAAGAGACCCCATAGCTGATGCTTACCTGCTAGAGGAACTTGAAAAGATTGCCACACGGTTGGATATCCTGATCATGGGTGACTTCAATGCGTCTCACATCGACTGGAGCTCGACCTGTGCACATAGTTCTGATCTAGCCTTCGACGGTTGTTTTCGAGCACGACACTAAAGCTACGTCTCACAGCACGTCACTTTCCCAATCAGGGTAAGCGAAGGACAACAGGCCAATTGCCTGGACCTAGTTCTCACGAAGGCGCACGACAAAGCATCGACGAAGTGTCGTGTCTACCACCGCTAGGCGAAAGTGACCACGTGGTAATGCGATGGGAGTACTCACTATTTTCTATACCAGCAAGACCCACAATAATCAGAAGGAATATATGGCAAGGCGATTTCGGTGGAATGAGGGCCGAACTCATGCGCACTCAGTGGGAACCTTTATTCTTTGGAAACGTAACTGAGGACTGGGAAACGTTCCGGGACATACTGCACAGGCTCATGGAAAAACAATGTCCAATTTTGATAAAAACGTTAACGAACAGACCGCGATGGCTTTCGCAGGCCTTAAAAATCGAAGTTAACAAAAAGCGCAGATTGTGGAAAAAATCGCTTACGGACGGAACTCCTACATCTCTAAATGCGTATAAAATGCAGAGAAATCGGGTCAAGGGCCTTATTTTTAGAACAAGACAGGCTTTCGAAGTGGACCTGCTGAACCGGGCCACCGTGAACCCGAAACTGTTTTACGGTTACCTCAGACAGAATACACGGAACAAGGATCCAATACCCTGCTGAGGACCGCCGAGGGCATAGACCTCACTGAAGACGGTGCGAAGGCTAATCATCTTTCGGAATTTTTCCAGTCGGTTTTCACAAAGGAAACGAGATACGATCACCCTACCGATGGCTTCGAAGTGGATACAATAGTCGAGAATGTTAATTTTACCGAGACTACTGTCCTCAAGGAACTTTTGGGGTTAATCGAATCCAAGTCTCCGGGTCCCGATGAAGTATCTGCCAAGCTGTTGAAAGAGCTCGCGAGAGATTTGGCAAAACCACTCTCTACGCTTTTCCAAGCATCCTTCCAGACCAGAAGTCTACCAGCCGACTGGAAATCCGCATGGATTACGCCGCTTTATAAGGGTGGAAGCCGGGCCTCTGCTAAAAATTATCGACCGGTCAGTTTAACTTCAGTTTGCTGCAAAAATCATGGAAAAATAATTAAGCAACAATCCAATACAGTTCTTCGAACATAACAATCTGCTATCCGATGCCCAGCACGGTTTCCGTAGAGGTAGATCCTGCGTCACAAATTTGCTCTACTGCTAGAACGTTGGACTGAATTGGTCGATAGTGGTAATACGGTGCACGCAGTATATATAGACTTCAAAAAGGCTTTTTGATAGCGCCGCACCACCGCCTTCTTTATAAACTCAACCGCATAGGCGTAAAAGGTAGACTTCTGACATGGATAGAAAACTTCTTAACTGGCCGCTCAAAAACTGTGCATATCAGCGACAAACAGTCGACTAAAGTTGAGGTCGAGAGTGGTGTTCCCCAAGGCTCTGTTCTTGGCCCTATACTGTTCATTGTCTACATCAACGATTGTGCCAACGAACTGGACTGCGATATTGCCATGTTTGCCGATGATCTCAAACTTTGGCGCGTCATTCAAACTGCGGCTGATGAAGAGAACTTGCAGGCAAACTTAACGACTCCAGAAATGGTCAATGACTGGCTCTTGCCGTTTAATGAGAGCAAGTGCAACATCAAAGGGTCGGGAAAGAAAATCCTTCGAACCGTACGGTTTACAGTCTAAAATGGCATTCCATTGAAAGAAGTGGATGTCCAAAAGGACCTTGGAGTCTGGATCACGCCTTCAGCCAACCTCCCTACATTGCGCAAAGGTAGCGAAGTCAGCCATGTCGATTCTGTACCTGGTTAAAACGAGCTTTTGCAGCCTTCACTACCGACTGCTTCGCTAAAGTTTTTCGGAACATTCTGCGGCCACAGCTGGAGTCCGCTATCCAAGCTTGGAGACCCTGGGCGGCGAAGGACGTCAACATCCTCGAAAAGGTCCAAAGGCGAGCAACCAAACTTGTCCTTGGACATGGCTCACTGCCTTATGAAACACGGCTATCGACTCTCAATCTCTTTCCCTTGCACTATAGACAGCTTCGGGGGACCTGATACTAACATTCCGCATACTACGTATCCAGGACTGTTGTCTCGTGCCAGGGATTTCTTCGAGTTAGCAAAACAACGAACTTGAGAGGTCATCCTCTCAAATTACGTGTGACTGGAGCAAGGCTAGACACTCGGAAGTACTTCTTCTCCAAAAGAGTAGTCGAAGCTTGGAATAATCTTCCTCTGGATGTTGTAATGTCGGACTCCTTGGAGGTTTTTAAGCGAAAATTAGATCGATATAATGGTGCGAGCTACAACACTAACGGAAAGCTGCAAGTGTGACGTCATAAATAAGGCATTTAAGATACTACTAGCTATATTTAAGTAACATTTCTTTATGTTTGTTATTTATTTCGAGGGCTTGCATTCTCCCATTATTCCCATGCTGGGGTCCTCGAGGTCTTCGATGCTTAACTTATTTACACACCTTGGTGACACCGTGAGTATTCGCATCAGCTGGACCTGGCGTCCGTCGTCCATTAGGTGTATGAACGTTATCCCCTGGTTCGAACCGCAATGGACGAGGATGATCTGGACATCTATTTCAGCCTTTTAAATCCCTCAACGGACGCTGCAATCAGCAATGGAGCATCATGTGACCTCCGAAATGCTCCCCCGTTGGACCCCCTCCCAAGGGCGACGGTTTTTTCTCCTAAATATCACCGGGAGTTTTTTCACTGTCTGCTCTTTTTCAACTTTTGTTCCACTATGTTGACCTCGCCAACATATCGAGATACTATTTTTTTTGATACCACAACTCGTATGTACAAATAGGGAATTCAAAGGTGACTCACCTACATCTCCCTCAAATATACTGATACTGATACTGATACGTATGTATGTGTATAGATGCAAAGAAATGGTGCAAGTTTGCTCTTTGCTCTTTAATTTACAGTACACAATACACGCACTCAAATACCAGCTTTTGCATTCTTCTCAGTGGTACTTAATATAATATAATTGTTATCTCTTATTTGAGAACTTGGCACTTATTTCCCTTAATTTGTGGCATTTTGACTTCAGTTATATATATATGCCACGGGACGATATTGAGTTTATTATGCAAAGGATATAAAATCCGCAGATACGGATAGCTAAACATCTGAGAAACCAATAAGTCTTTACGTAGGTGGTGTTTCGATATCCAGTTAAACGATTATTTCATAGCATTGGACGCATAAAAGCAAGCAGTTTCAAAACAAAAATTGCATTGCCGTAAATAGTGTGAAAATTTATTGAAGAGATCACCCGCCACCGTGATGAGGAGGTCGAGTGGTAAACGAGCATCACCATAGCGTTGGTGGTCTTGGACTCCATCCCGGCTTTAAGCATGACTTTTTGAATTCTTGTGCGGAGATTTACGAAATATCGAGTGGCTAGGTTAAGGTTGAGGTTATACTACCAGTGGTTTTACACAAGCAGTATATAAATTATCCACTTCACCATTTTGTAAAAATTATTGAAATCCCTCGAACGTTCTTTACTATGTCTGCAAAATGAAGTTTTTGGAAATATTTGTCATAAGGAGTTACTCGATATAAATTTCACAATCAGTTAGACGGAATATAGAGGAGATGGGGAAATGCCTACCATTGTCCGATGCTGTTCCACTGGGAGATTCCTTAGATGTATACAAGCTGCCGGGTGTGTGTAATTCCTCGCCATGTCGCTCAGGGGACAGATTTGACGTACCATCTAGAGATATAATAATGCAACACATGAAATAGTGTTATGGTCCAATAAAAATGCCAAACATGGGAGATGATCCGTATTTTTGTGCATTGTGTGCACTGCGTTCCACTGCCAAGTGTTTTGTAGGGTTTCCTGAATATAAGTCCTGCTATAAATCATATTAACTTCATGATTAATGCCGCTTCTCGTAGCAAATTTTAATTTCAGTTTACATGTTTTCGTTTCCGTCTAGGCATTTCAAAGTCTCTCCGATACATCACTATTGTGTGTTCCTTACTCGTTCACATACTTATTATTAATCCCTGACAATATGCATTATATTTAACTCATTTAAGAGAGTCTTTACACATATCGCTAATGATAGTTAGAAGATGCAATATACGTATGCATGTGTAAAGATGCAAAGAAATGGTGCAAGTTTGCTCTTTGCTCTTTAATTTACAGTACACAATAAACGCACTCAAATACCAGCTTTTGCATTCTTCTCAATGGTTCTTTATAAAATATAATTTTTATCTCTTATTTAAGAACATGGCAGTTATTTCCTCAATTTGCGGCATTTTCCCATCAGTAATGTATATGCCACGGGACGATATTGAGTTTATTATGCAAAGGATATAAAATCCACAGATACGGATAGCTAAACATTCGAGAAACCAAGTAGTCTTTACGTAGGTGGTGTTTCGATATCCAGTCAAACGATTATTTCATAGCATGGGACGCACAAAAGCAAGCAATTTCACACATCGCATGCCAGTGATCACTGGCTTTAGTGCATGTGCAAAGCTCAAAGTTAACGCGGGCGTTAATTGGAAATTACCGCTGGACAGTGTTTTTGCAATGGTTTCTGCTGGAGTGCCGACGATACGTTCATTCCCATCAAGAAGCCATACAGTGAAGATGTAAGTGGTAGATGGCTTCAAATCAGTTACTGTGTATGCTGTCTCATTCGTGTCAAACCTCCTTGTTTTCTCACCGCTGGATATAATGACATGAAAGTGGAGTTCAATTGATGCATTTGGCAACTCCCAGGACACATTGATGGAGGTTGAATTCAGGGCCTCAGCAGCAAGACCTCGCAGCACCAGTGCATCTGCAGACAAAAGGTGAATAATTGGTTTAATTTAGAAAACCACCCTACAGCTTTTGCGTTTAATAAGAGTCTAGCTAACAACGCCTTGGCCTTTTGTAAGGTCTAAAACACTCTTTCGTACACTGAACGTTTGGAAATAAAAAAATATCATATACTTCAGTGAAATATCGAGACTGTTTGAGTGAAAGACGTCTGCAGACAAAACTCTGCAATGAACAAAATGATCAGAAGTTTACCGCACACAGGACCACAATGAAAGGACGCGAGGCTAGCCATTATGGGGTTTGACAAAAACACCTTCTCCATAATATTTGGAAGAACCGCACGGCCATCTACAGAATATGCTATGTAGGAAAAGAGAACTTTCACGGGCAACTTGCGGTACCGCATATGTGAATGTTCAGATGCGGGCAACAAAAATGACCAAAGGCCTGCGAAAATCACCCTATGGAATACAGACTATTAACTTTTAACATATTTCCTCTTTCCTTTTGGCAACTATGAGGGGATTTCATATAAACACTTGTATAATGAATAAGTTGGAATTTTGCTTTCTTCCCGATTATTGTTTTCACTCAGGCTAACACATCAGTTGTGCGCCATCGTCCCGTAACACTACGTACAGGCAAAGCCAGGGTCGAGTGGTTGCAGAGCGCATATCGTTCTATCCACCAGTAAATATACGAAATTCAATCTGTAAAGGTCCCTAAACCAAAAGTCGGTCCAAGTGTTTGTGAAGAGCATAGGCACGAGCGTTTCGGTGAGGTTCAGACGAACGCAGACCTCTGAGCCTATTACATAATTTCTGATAACAATTAGTTTTTAAAATGTGCACAGTACTGTGTTGCAAAGCAAGGACCCAGAAAACGGTTTAATGTAGAAGTACAATGATCATAAGCCGACAGATGAACGCTTCTTCTAGAATTTTTGAGGACCACGTCTGCGATATAATGTTCTAATAAGATAGAATATCAAATATCAGAGCGCCTAAGGGTGTGCAACTCACCGTCTTATACGTTTCAGCTGTGAACTGGAATAGTAAGTGACCAGAAAATAGCAGAGCAAATTTTATAATATAACTAGCCTATTTCTATTCTTTTAAAAGAATACAACAGCCCCTGATGCAAAAAATACTTTAGTGAAATACAATTCAAACGAGGAGCATGTATATGTACACCGTTTGTCTCTGACCCTGCAGACGTCAGAACTTTTGGATTAAGGAAACGAAGCTTATAGTGTTACTGCGAAATCCAATGCAAAGGACGGGTGCCCCAAAAACAAAATTAATGCTTCTTGGAAAGCAGAACTACTCAACCGTTTGCTATGAAGAAAAAATTTTCGTTATTAATAATTTTAAATAACCGTGCTGGTTTTTCTACGAAAATGTAAGCTTCGTGACTTCGTGAGGTATATTAACTTTGAGAATAAATTAATCCTTATAGCCTTCATTAAATAATCGTTTCAGAATCCTTCGTTAACGTGCCCTCTTTTAACTTTAACATCGATTTGGAAATGTCAAAGCCCGGAGTTGAAGAGTTTTATGATCTACGCATAAATGGAAAAGCAAACAGATAGCCGGCAAGTCTGTACTAATTGTCGAGGCCAGACCCACCCACAGTCCACAGATCAAAGATTCTCTCGAGTTCAACTTCATCGCCTAAGTATGCAGATAGAATATAGCCGTCAAAATAACAGTAGCCGATTCCGGCAACATTTTGAAATCACGCAGATTAATTTAGCCCTTCGGCACTTTCCAACAGGTGCGCATTAGCTAACAGAAAACCTTCAGCAACCAGAGGGGATGATTTCAATTTACAACTCATGCCGATTTTGTGGACAACTGCTTAAATACCGGTATAGAACCTGTTCGTCCGGGGGTTACAACGAAGACTTCTGCTTTCTTAAGAACGCGTATGAATTGGCGCTCAACAGAACATGCACAGATGACACGTACGCAGCTGGGTAACTATATGGCTCTAGTTGCGTCAAAAAGTCCTGCAATTGCCTGTCAGCTAACCATGATTAAAAATTGTGGGGTACAATTGTTTCTAGTCAAAAACATATTCCAAGTATTCCAGGCATCTGCCCATGATATCGTTTGCATATTGCTCATTCTAAATCTCTGAAACTGTGTTATACTTTTTCATGCGCCTATCATATGTAGTAATATAAATAACAGGTCTTAAATTATTCTTATATCTTCTCGTATGCACCAGTTGCATGTCAATCAGTCTACGTTGTCTGGTGTGGTATTTGCCGCAGTGACTGAAAGACCTACTTTAGTAGGTATTTACGTGCAAAATGCGAATATGGGTACACTAAACAGATTGCAAGCAAATACTATCACCTTGACCGTTACATAAGCTGCCACAAAGGCTTCAGAAATTTTCCTGAGGTATGTGATAAGAAATTTAAATGGGTCGATTTGTTGTCTGATTAGTGGTGGAAATCGATAAGGACGTTGGTGTTACCGATTTTTTACAGGCTAGTACTCAATGAGGTATTCTAAATGAGAACCACATTTCTGTTAATATTCATGTTCCAGTTTTGCGTGCAGATGGTAAACTTGAGGATAAGAGCCAACCATTGTGCCCCAACGCAAGAGATGTGGGAATGAGCAACTTTTATTGGTCGGTTTCATTGAGTCAGTGCATTTCGCGTTGTCAAATGCTCAATCCCTTCAAATAATCTATCAAAACCTTGCCTGTGGTAGCTTATTAAAAAGGCGGATTTGCGATATTTTAAGAGGGACCTCTTCACATGGCATTCTCTCTTCTAGGCTTACGAGCTCAGCATTGCTAACCTTCCACCGATAACATGCCATTTGCATTTAGTTTGACTAACAACTAAATTTACAGCATCTTCACGTGTGGCTGTGAAATGAAACAATATTTCAGTATTTTACTCTTTACAGTATGCGAACTACAATTCATGTGTGAGAAGGCGCATGACGGAGCACCGTCTGACATAGGTTGCAAGCTTTTGATGGGCTGTTCTCAATGTTCTTCTGATAGCTATTTGCTCTGTGAAGGAAATAGGGCAAGGTCTGAGACACTATCAGGTAAGTAAAAACAAGGAACGTTGTTTGGCAGTATGACAAGGCCCACCTCTTTTCTTCGTTTCTGACTAATAAACCTCTATATGCATTGCAACTTTATCCAGTTTGCTTCTTTCGATAACGTTGCTGGCATGCTCGTTTTACCAATATACAACAGAGGCCAAAGTCTGCAATAGATCGGATGAATGGCGTCATTCCTTTATTTCTTAGCGTTTGTCCGAAAACCTACAGACCATAAGAATGTCACACAGCATGTCTGAAGGGGATTGAATCCTCAATGTATCCACTGGCGTGGCTTGAATTAAGAAGTGAGAGTCGGATTTTCGTCTTGCATTACAGGAACAGTTATAGTCTATTTAAATTGAATCCACTCAGTCTCAGTCTTTCAGGAAGTACTTATTCAAACTATTTCCTCCCGGCAAATCTACACTGACAGAAGCTATACACAGACAATAGCTTAATGGAGTCGAATAATCTGGCTAATGGGTTAATTAACGGTTATAAATTGTTCATTTTCTGGGCAGAATATGCAAAAGGGCCACATTCCCTTCTGTTGCACGGTTCAATGTTTTAGCAAGCAATACTTATCTACAACTATCTCTGGTGATATGTTCGAGCAAGAGAAAATCCGAAACGTAAGGCCAACGAACGCTATTTTCGAGGGATCGCGCCTTCTCCTTCTTCTGAACGGCTTCCTGGAAAAAGAGCAAGCTCGCGTGCGCGCCAGAAAAAAGGCCATTTGGCTCACCACCCAAACGCCGTGGTCCCAAAATCTCGACGTCATGACGGTCTTACCACAGTCAGACAGTAGACTGATAGAGGACTAAAAGCGTTTGCTATCCGAATCGAAGTTATTTTTATGAACAACTTAAGTGCTCCGAATTTTGTCTGGAATCTGAGTTCCGCACCATGCTCAGAGTTTAACTTTCATCGCCCCCTCCTATGAGCAATATGAAAATCGTGTCTAACTCAGCACGTTTTATCTCCAACCAGACCACGTGAAGGGCAACCAGCCAATCGCATTCACCTTGTGGCCACAAAAGAATCTGACATCGTTGATGATGTGAACTGTCTACACCCGCTGGGTAAAAGTGACCACGTAGTCCTACGTTGGGAGTACCTGATCGAAATATCAATGTCCGCAGAAAAGTATGGCAAAAACATTTTATTCAAATGAATATCATTGTGCCTTATATAGACTATAACGCAAAATTCACCAGGTTTTTCTCAAGAAATGGTCGGAATTTAAGGCAATATTACATGGACTTATTACCAGATTATGCCCAGATTCGAAAACGAAAGTCAACCGCAGGCCAATGTGGCAAAAGACCAATAAGCTCCTTTAAAACTAAAGTGGGCGGCTCACTCGAAATAAGGAACAGGGACTTTTGCTAAAAACTCACGATGGTGTCAGTCTTTGCAAGGACGAATAAAAGTCTGAGCATATATCGCAGTTCCTTCATTCAGGTTTTACGACAGAAACCGATCGAACCGCAGATTACTAGAGTTTCGATTAACTCACGACAAGCAACTCAGTGGTCATAACAAACTTGTTGTTGTACAAGATCTACTGAAGCTCGAAGAAATGAAATCACCAAGCTCTGAGGTTAAACCTCAAAAGTTTTTGAAAGTTTTTCTGGTGCAGTTGGCAGACGCCCCGTTTAAACTATTCCCAGCTTTCAGGCTGCTGGTAGTTTGCCATATGGTTGAAAGCTTGCGTGGATTTGAGTGATACAGAGGAGCGGTTGTTTGATTTCCCCAAGAATTGCTTACTGTTAAGACACACCTCTGTATGTTGTAAGATTATGTATTGAATAATCAAACGAGAACTTATGACGTTTTTTGAGTAACATCATCTTCTCTCTGATGCGCAGCAAGGATTCAACAAGGGAAGGTCCTGCTTGACCAACGGTGGAGTCAAATGATCGATGCTAGAAATGTGCTACACACAGTCTACGTTGACTTCAAGAAGGCACTTTATAGTGCATCATACAAGCGTCTCCTATGAATACTCAGCCGTATAGGGTTAAGGGGTAAGCTTATGAAGTGGATGGAACAGTTCTTGGTTGGTCGAGCGTGGATTGTCCGTCTTGGCGATCAGCAACCGGCGCAGGTGTCCGTTTAGAGTGGCGTTCCTCAGGGCTCCGTTGTTGGCCCTTTAAACTGCGGCATCATCATTTCTGCTCATGACATTACATTTTGAAAATTAATTTACAAGGAAGATAAGAAAAAAAATATACAAGGAACCTTCCAACGTGTAGAACTCTGGTTGAATCATTGGCTATTCCCATTCAATGCTTCCAAGCATAACAGATTGCGAATGGGCAGAACCAGCACCATACCCCGGAGCGTGAACTATCTGAATAAAAAACCACTACCAAAGGTAGAAACCCAGGAAGGTCTAGGGGTTTGGATCACGTTAACATTGAAGGCGTCGTTACATTGCTAAACAAAAGCCTAACCCGCAATGTCAAGCTTAAATCTAATCCAGTATCCATTTAAAAAGTTTGATTAAATGGGTTTTGGAATGGCCTTCAAGGTGTGCCTGAGATCAAAATAAGAATTTGTAATTAAAGCCTGACTACCATGAACTGTCAAAGACCGCAGTATCCATAAAAAGATTTAATGGCATACAATCAAATATTGTTCTAGGCCAAGGAAACTTGCCTTACGAGACAACATTGTCCAATCTTGACCAGTTTCCTTCGGACCTTATATAAGTCTTTCGCAGGTTGTAGACTCAAGAGTATTTACTTGCTTCTGGTGAATTATTTGGCTGGCCAATGCCACTTATTGGAGGGGAGATCCTCTCAAAATACCTGTGACTTGGACAAGAGTGGACGTCAGGTTTTTCTTCTCCAACAGAGTGATGCATGCATGGAGTGCTCTGTCAAGGCCCATCGGCAACAGAAACTTACAATTGTACACATGTTGTCTCTCAACTACCTATGTTCATGTTACAAACCAAACTTATCCTAATTTAACAGTAATATTATTCTAATTTTCAAATGTCAAATGCTCAGTCCCACGATTATTTTGTATCGGCGAATTTCCTTTGGCGTGTAATTTTAACTAACCGGTCGTAAAAATGAAATTGCCTACCTTTCCCTTAATAAACCAAACTGAAATGAACTGAAAGTGGTTTTCCATAAGTCAACGTTCTCGTCCATAAAGTGTTCATTATATACGTCAACGACTGCATCACTGAATTAGATTGTTATAGCACCATTTTTCCATATGCTATTAAGGTTTAAAGCATTTTCCGAACTTCAGCGGACGAAAAGTTTTTGCAGGCGAACCCAGACCGATTCCAACCAAATGCCGAACTAGGGCTTTTTCCACCAACCAGATCACATACAATATTCTACAATTCAACAGAACAAACACTCCGCACCCTATGGTTTACTGTTTGAATGACATTCCACTGCATGAAGTGAACGCACAGAAGAAATATTCAATGTGGGTCACGCCCACGTTTTGCGGTCGCAACTGTAGTTAACTATCGGAGCCTCAAGACGTTGAACCGTCAAGAAACTCACTACCCTCGGAAAGGTTCACAAGCGTGCCACAAAACTTGCGACTAAGCAAAATTCACTAGCCTATGGAAAAAGGTCATCTAATCTCTCTCTCTCTTCCTCTTCCTTTTTAGATACAGGCCGCTACGAGTTAAAATGATGTAAACATACCGCATCATCTGCGGTCAGGACTGCCATCTCGTGTCTGTGAAAATCTCTTTGAGGTAACAACAGTAATGGAATGCTGAGGTCATCCATTCCGACAACGTTTGCGTGGCGCCAGTCTAGACACTAGAAAGTAATTCTTCTCCAACAGTGTCTACAGGTGCACATCTACAATTTCCCTCAAATAAACTAAAACTGAAAGTTGATTTCAGTAGTTTGCGATAAACTTCATGAGATGGGCAGAAAATTTCCGTATTTCCTTGCCATTCGCAAAACCCATTCCAAAGAGCGTTTATTCCTCGAAAAGCTTGCTTACAAGACATTTGAGGTAAAAAAAGTCTCAAAAACCACTACAGGAAGACATCGCATTAGTATCTATAAGGATAAGTTGTGTTCTCATTAATGGTAAGTTTGAATGTCTAGAAGCAAACCCTATATTCTAAAAAACATTAATCGCAGTCAACTAGGCTGCTGCTACGGAAAATGCAAACAGTCAGTTATCTTTAAGTGGAACCTGTAACTCATAATAGGTTCTCGTCTTTTTTATGTATTATTTACTTGCCAAAACATTAGTAGCCAATACAAAGCTTAATTGCTGAAATTTACTGTTACTGACACTTTTGATATTAAACAAAACCTGTCACTGAAGTTATAAAAATTTGTAGCGTTAGAGTATGTAATGATAATTCCTACGAAAATAAAATGTCTACTAAGGGCAGCAGGAATGATCAAAATAAGTTACTTTTGTCATTTGTCACCTGGTCAGTAGACAATGACCATAGATAATGAAATGCTTGTTGACTCTTCGCGAAACAACCATTTACTGCTACGACTGTTTACTAGGAAAATGGTTTGGGAAGGTTGTAAGGTTTATTATCTCTCAGTCGATTGTAGTCGTATTTTAATCATTAGGGTGAGGAGGCGGTCATTGGGTCAAAGGAAATCATTAAAATCTAGTAGTGCGGAACATCCGACATTGCTGTTTTTGCAGTATGTGTGCTTTTCATCAATATATCGCACTGAAAGAAGAATCTCTTCTTTATATACATGGTGAAATTTGAGCATTTTTAAGCCCACGATGGAAATAGTAACATAGGCTGTTAAATATGTATTCATTGATTGCAATTATGTTACAATGTTCGTTTTAGTTAATATTTTGTATTAATCCTTGATTAAGAATAATTTAAATCACAGGCATAAATATACATGAAGGGAATCTAGTATATCATATTCTAAAAGCCCTGAACGCAAGGTAAACAACAGTCCAGGTGCCAAATTATCAAATAAATTTAAATTTTGGAAAAAAACTCATTCTTCCAGTGAAACTGAGAGAAAATATAGTTTTTTAACATAAGGATATAGAAAAGGCTACTGTTTTGACCACGAATTCAGGTAAAACACTCGGATTGATAAGATAATTAGAATGGATCGGTAAATTTTTGCCAAAGCATAAATTTAGATTTTTACCGGGTAGAATTTAAATGCATTGCTCAGAGGGCTTTTATACAAAAACTGTTCACGAGGATTTCAGATAAATCTTGGAATATTGCTATAAAATATTTGAATTTAAAAACGCCGTCATTTACTTTAATCAAAATGTCATTTCCAACTTCTGTTTAACGTCCAAAGAATATTGCACACTACTGTAGATTTTAAACGAAATATTAAACTTATATGAAAAATATACTTGACTATCACAAAATATTTTTGAATAGTTAAAGTGACGAGCAAGCTTACCGTCATGGTTTTTGCAAACGACATGAGAAATGAAGAACAGACTCAAGATATGACAGAGCATGAGGAGGCAATAAATTCAGAGCTAGACACTGTTAGCAATATTTATATAAGATTTAGCCTAATTTTATTTGCGTTTAATCATGTCTGCTGGTTTTGGTCCAACAAAATTGTTGTCTGAGAAGGAAAACTCCCGCTAAACATTTTGCGATTTTTTATACATCACCATGGTACAGACTGAGGGGGCAATGAAAATTTGAAGTTGCTTTTCCTCAAAATTGATCAAAATACACGTGGTAAGAAAAGAATATCAACACGCAGATAATTGGCTATCTAGGAAACTTACTGGCGTTAATTTAACTTTATTTTTGCATTTAAATGGGTACCAAAGAGGAAACTTTATCGGTGAGAGCCATTTCATTCACTTTGTTTTTACACTGAATGCACGTCACTCACACAGAGGTCTATTCTAGACATGATTATTCATACAGCCTGAGCATACAGCGAAGAGGATAGAAAAAAAGCAAAAACAAACTTTACAAGTCGCCTTGAGGGCAGGGAATATGCGTGGAAAAATTAATAGTGTTTCATGTCTATTTATGGCTGACTGTAGTCTTTTAACAATAAAATATGTCATGGTGCTATGAAAAAGGTCTCCAATTGAGTTAATCAACGAGGCCTGAAAATTACAAGGAAATTTATGGTGTATGTACGGGCCTTTGATGAATTCATCAAGAGCAAGTGTCTTGAGATAAACGCTCTGAGAACAAAAATGGGAACACAAGGAGACAGTGCTGTGGTATTGTTGTAAGAAATGTTCCATCTGATCATAAATCTTCCTTCATCTATAAGGATTTAATAAAAGCTGTTACAGGAAGCAACTTTTCCCGGAATGAATTTAAACGAAGCCCTAACAGCATAATAAACCGACAAACACGTAACAACTGCTCAGTTGCTACAATAAGTAGCCCCTGCAGGTAGAAACGCCACCTGCCAAACGGGATGAGATGTGGACAATCAAGCTAACTACTCAAATTCTTTTGTTGTGTTAAAATAATAATTGAAATAAATTAAGGCCTTTCGATGACCTTATTTGTCCACGTCTTAAATTTACTTTTAAAGAAATTCATTTCCGTGCATTACCGTAATCCTTACGGATGAGATAAAGTGGAAAGATTTGACTGAAGGTTACATTGTGAAATACCTGACCTAAACAATAAGCTTCAAGGAGACGTTTCCTGAGGGACGAATAGCATGGAACGTGTTGAAATATGGAGGCATGCAGATAATCTTTCAATTTTTCTTAAGCGAATTTGGCTGTCCGACTTAAAAAACCGGGGTCTTGTTAACAGTTCTCAATATAAGATGTAAAGCTGACAAGCGTATTCTGCCTACACGCAGATCGACAACGCGGGGAATGAGTATGATACCAGCCATATTATTATTGTAACAGTTGTGTCTTAGAGCGTACTCACTGGCCTTTTAATCCGATATTTCGAGTAGATTAGCTTTATTTTCAACTTCGTTGTAAACCCTTTCCCATTAAACTAAAGTAATGATTGACAGTACCGACGAAACGCGACTTTTTTGAACAAATTCTTAACAGTCGAAAAGCCGTGGCCCTAAGACGACCGTGGAAATTAAAGTCGCATGCGGCTGATGTACAATTTAACCTGAAAAACAATTTAATCCCTCAGAATAAAATGCGACAGAAGGTTAGATGGTACAGACATTGCACTGTCGTTGCGGAAGCCGTATGAGAGCTGCATAAGTGACAGCTTCCAGTAGAAATGTCAACCTGAATTCAAATGCCTGTAAGTATTTAGGAAATTCTACGCACATTGGTGACCTGGACTCTTCAATAGTCATATTTTATGGTAGCCTTAAGCGTATAATTTAGTGAGAAAAGGGTGAAAGTCTACTAACTTCATGATTTTATCTTAAAAGGAAGTAAATTAGATGAAGTAATTTTACATACAATATTATTTTACAGGAATGTAAAACAAATACCATAATTCCGATTCCCCATAAATTTACTAAAAAAATTGAATTTAATTTTAAGAGCGAATATGACGCTGACTGCACTCACTTGAAGGCAAATGGGAAATGAAAATGAGTTAGCGCACTGCGGAGGAGATTCAGACATAGACGCTTTATCTGTTCGTGGACAAATAAACACATTTTTCGTAGTTTATTTATGATTTATTTGAATACTTTCAACTTTCTTTCTACGGTGCACTTTGCTTCATATTAGGCCCTAAATAGATATCTTGTAGCATTTTCAAAATCAAAGGATTATTTTTTTCTCAGCAGTTCTACCCTGTGTGGCTCCTAAATATGAGAAATACATGAACAATCAACTAATTATAAACTGTTCCTGAGTGCTTTGACATAAATAGTATATACGAATGCTTTTTTATTGTGTTGGGTTTCGCAGTTGTTCGCTCCTGGATCATGTACATTAATTCGGGTTTTTTATTTTACCGACAGCAGACTAGCATACGGCTAAGGCACTACTTATTTGAAATATGTGAATATCAACTTAATCACGATAAATCCGACCGGAACATTTCCATTTTAATTTCATTTGACGGACGCACCAACATTGTTTCTGGCATAACAAAATTATATAAATACTGTTTTTCCCACAACAATTTCATGGATGCTATTTACAAAGGCTGCCTATGAACGCAACCTCTTGATTTTCCGCTGCAAGCTTTCCATCGGCTCTATAATCGGCGAACGATGGAATCAATCAATTTAAAAAAATCTTTAGAAATGAGTAATTATGAGGTAGGATGTAGTTCCCTAATTGCATGTCTTGGGTTATTTGAATGTCATAATCGTCTTATCTGCCTGCCTATTGTATAGGTATAATGGTATAGTAAACAAAAACCATAATGGCAGTGGGGAGCCAGGATAGTTCCGGAGATTCATGTGTCAACACTAACCTGCGAGACATTTATGGTCACTTCCACAAGGAAGTAAGTGTGTGCTGAATATTTTTGGTTTAGAGTTTGTTAAGGTTCGTGTTACTCAACTTCCGTTGCGGATTGTTGAGTAAATTAATCTGTGCTCGCTGCTGAGTTCAAATGACCGACTGGAATCCTAAGAGGACAGAGAGATGAGGGAAGAAATCCGGGATATTGATTCACATTTCGTTGACATTAGCACAATAGCAGACATCAGGTGAATGAGCGAAAGTATGATATGTACGTAAACTAGTCTTTAAAATTTACACTAACGTCAGACAGAACTAAACCTTACCAAACAAACTTAAATTAACTAAATGTCCCGTAAGACACATTCCACGGGAAATCTTTTGCTGACCATGAATACATATCGTAGCATTTACGGGAAATGTAATGAAATACAACAACTTCATTTTTGCAGTACAATTTCGTCGTTTAAAAAACTTATCGGACACACATTTATCCCACCGTTATTTATAGGCGGGTGTGGACAATATAAAAACACGTCTAATAGCGTACATGAACGCTATTTACATTTCTATGCCACAAAATCAGCTAATATTCAAATGAAACTGACATCCATGGTTTTTTAGTTGAGTTAAGTTGTTAGTTTTGTGTTCGCTCTATTTCGAATTTGATTCTTCTGTGTTTATGCGAAACTACCTTTCTACATATGCGGTATATAACAAGCAGTTTAAATTACGGTATATGGAAAGCGTTTTAAAAACTCTGAACGATTCACCATTGTCCTGGATAAAGAAGCAAATATTTTACAGTTCATTTGTAGTTCATTTGACAGGTGATCGAAACATTTGTACCAGTGCCATAGCGCTTTTAATTTCCAGGCAATTTATATATATATATATATATATATATATATATATATATATATATATATATATTGAAAAGAAAAATGCTCTTCGGGAAATGGAGTTTTACTCGTAAATTTTCAAGTTGGTGACACCAACCCGTCGTCAGACGAAATGAACAGATGAGAAAGTGAAGTGGCGCGACAGGACAGATTGTGACAAAGCAAACAGCTGGTGTGAGTGGGTGGTGGGTGGACCAATAATCGGGGCATGTTTTTGGGACGGGGGGTGAGGAGAGAACAATTACATTGGCTTGATTGGGAGGGGAGGTGGGCGGCGAGTAACTACGGCCGGCTAGATTATCGATCATGGTTCCGGGTTGGATTTAGGGGTCACTGCGTCGGTTGGAGGTGTCGGAATGTTTAATTGCGGTTCACCATGTGTGAGGTGGGGTTGGCGAAAAGTGGGATTAAAAGCCGAAAGGATTAGCAGTCGTTGCTAGGTCGTGGGCGCTCGTTAGTATTGACTGCATAGAGCGATGTCTTGATGAAAATCCTATTGGCATTCCAAAGTAGCACGTTTCAGACATGCTAGCTCTGTCTTAGACGTGACGATATGCAATTCGATGGCAAATATGATCAAGTTGGGGCACCCCAATGGGCTCTCCAATATCGGGGCTACTTGCCGAATTAGTCTTACAGCGACTAGAAGAAGGCGTCTTACAATGTTTCAAAACCAAAAGATGTGGCTCCGCTACGTAGATGACACATTCGTTATCATAAAGACTTGTGACGTTGAGCCATTGCACCAGAGTCTGAATGGGGTCTTCCCAACTATACAATTTACACGCGAAGCTGCAACAAGTGATACACTACCATTCCTAGACGGTAAAAATACAACGACTCAGTGATGGTGGACTCGCAACAAGCGTCCACCGAAAGGACTCTACTGCAGAAATCGTGCTTAACTATGCAAGTAACCACCCCGCGGCCCACAAAAAGAAGCTGTGTTCGAACCCTTTTTCCATCGGGCCTTCCGCTATTGCAGCAGCGATGACCTTCTTAAGAAAGAACTATCGTATTTGTATCAGTTCTTCCGGTCCAATGGATACCCAACGAGCTTCATGAAAAATTGTCTTCGACGCCAGAGACAAAACGCAGAACCTTGTTTCTAATGGAGATATAGTGCCACGGAAATTTTATTCCTTACCTTACATGCAAGGTGTTTCCGAAACAATCTCTCGACAATTAAGTCACTTTTGGCATCTCTGTCGCCCACAAGCCTGCGTCCTCCATACGCGCAACCCTATGCAGAGTAAAGGACCCCTTCCAAAAGAACAATTAAGCAATGTCATTTACCGCATACCGTGCGCCAACTGCCCTTCTGTTTACATTGGCCATACAGGCCGACGTCTTGGGACCTCGCATAAACGAACATAAGCTTGCCATTCGCCGACGTGACCCCTTATCACTCGTGTTTGCGCACTCCCTTGAATGCGACCATCGCTTCAATTGGGACAGTACCGACGTGATCGCCATGGCTAACACCAAACAAGCCGAGAATTCCTCGAAGCTTTAGCACTCTAGCACAACTAGCATTAACCGCCACGTTGACTCTAGATGCTCATTACGAAGGATTACGTGCACGATTTACTAACGAGCGCCCACGACCTAGCAACGACTGCTAATCCTTTCGGCTTTTAATCCCACTTTTCGCCAACCCTCACCCTCACACATGGTGAACCGCAATTAAACATTCCGACACCTCCAACCGACGCAGTGACTCCCTAAACCAACCCGGAACCATGATCGATAATCTAGCCGGCCGTAGTTACTCGCCGCCCACCTCCCTCCCAAACAAGCCAATGTAATTGTTCTCCCTCACCCCCCGTCCCAAAAACATGCCCTCGATTATTGGTCCACCCACCACCCACTCACACCAGCTGTTTGTCTTGTCACAATCTGTCCTGTCGCGCCACTTCACTTTCTCATCTGTTCATTTCGTCTGACGACGGGTTGGTGTCACCAACTTGAAAATTTACGAGTAAAACTCCATTTCCCGAAGAGCATTTTTTTCTTTTCATTATACTATCTCGGGATGCAAAACAACCTCTGTTATTCAATATATATATATATATATATATATATATATATATATATATATATATATATATATATATATATATATATATATATTAGAAAACGGGCATCCCAAGAACTATAATTCGAAGTAAAGAAGTTCTTTGGGAAATAATGAGTAACTTTATTATGTAAATTTTCGATGCTGGTTCCCCAGGTCGTCGTCAGACTTGTGGTAAATGTGCAAAAACAGTTAAATTTTAAAACAGGTCGGAAATTCGATATTGCTGAATCAGTCCTGTCCATAGGTGTCATTGTTGATGAACATCTCAATATGATTGGTTACCGCCTTTTCCACTTGTCTTTGAGATTATTGTATATGGCATCAAATTCGATGTGCCGATTAATGCACGAGTCATCAGAATGAATGGCCTCTAAGAATTCCCAGCCTCTCTTCGATGGGCAGAAGCCAACAATACGCGTTTTATCCCATGCAAATTTGTGCCCAGTTTCTAGTGTTTGCACGGCAACTTGAGACATATGGTCTCGTCTCTTGACAGCCAACTGATGTTCGTGTAGGCGTGTAGAGACTGATTTTCCTGTTTGGCCGCAATGCACAATATTTGAACTGTAACATAGGAATTTGTCAACGGCTTCTTTTTTTATCTAAATAGTCAACCCTATCCTTAGGGTATACAAGCTGGTTTCGAATTGTAGTCGAATACATTTTTTCTTTTCCTGGAGGCATTTCAATGTCTCTCTGATATAACACTTTTGTTTGTTCAAGACTCGTTCGCATACTTATTAGTATTCCCTGTCAACATGCGTGTATTACCGGTAAGGAATTTCAATATTTTCCAGAAATTCTGCTTTATTTAAGGGTTATCTTTGTGTAACTTTGCGCAATAAATCCTCAAGGCACAGTCCAATGTGTGCTCAGTTCTCGACATGTTATAGTGTCCTCATTTAAGGCAGTCTTTCAACATCTCGCCTATGACAGTAAGAAGATGCAATATACAAAAATGAATTTCGTGAATTTTTTCGACTGGGCTTTTTGCCATCACAACGCTTTTTATTTAGAATCGCATACCTCAGGTGAATACTATCATTATTTGATCACTTACACAAGCCCCTTCCTGTATGCGTTCTAGAACAAGTCAAGTCGATTATAATCTATCATTTGAACCATTGGGTTGAACTGCTAATCCACAGGTCGTGATTCGAGCCTTGGGTGGCGCACACCTTTTGGGTGTGTATGGCTGGCTGATGACAGCTTTTGAATCAGAAATGACCATTCAATTCCCCCTTGTCTCTGAAAAACTATAAGAAAAGCGTAGTTTAGGTGAATTTCCTTACAGCAGAACATGTCCGCTCACGAAAAAGAGGTATACATCATATAATCTTTCTTATGCTCTCGGTTTTTTAATATACTGAAAATAACCGGTCGATGAAAACAGGGGTCATTATAACTTACATCGGTTGAGGATATCACCTGAGGATGCAACTGATTATTGTTAAACTTTTCGCGATATAAAACCATTCGCATACCACCCAATGGACTGAACACTCAATCTCGCACTCCTATAAGGACTGGGTTTGACTAACGAGCAGGAGGCTTTACCTGGAAAATGGTTCTTTAACAGCTGCGATTCTAAACTCCCTGTGCTTTTGTAAATCACACAGAGAGTGAGGTACAATAAAAGGAACGGTATAAAGAAAGTCGAATGTTGCTGGTTTGGTGGCCTTGGAAGCGCGCAGACGAAAGCGTTACTGCCTCATTGACGCTTAATCATCGATCAGGCCCCATTAAGTGAAGAAAGTAGTGAGTTGTGCACACTAACTTCCAGTGCCGTTACCAAGAGTTATGACCAATGTTAAGAGTCTAGCACTGCTCAAAGCCCTGAGGTGCAAACTTCGTGCGCTAGTGGTGGCGTGAGTGCTAAAATAATGTGTCAGTGAATACATCATGCATGGGAGTAACAACACAGCGTGTAGGGAAAGTGTTTACCAAAAGAGATTTCTCGTTTGCATGAGGTGATATGATGTTTTTCAGCACTGAGGATTTTAATTTGTATGAAAAGGGTGTGTAATATAGGATTAATATTTTCTGTCCTTTTCAAGGTATTATTCTCCGAGCGTAACCCCACTCATTTTAGCCGATATAGAGCAAGCGGTATCTGTTCAGTAAATTTTATCGATCCTACATATATTAAAAGACGAAATTTTTCCAAACAGTTACAATGCTCGGTTCGTTCGTCAGAATACCATTCGCCAGTGAAAATGTTACGCTGGCGTTTGAAGATAGGCTTCTTTTTCTTTTGATTAATCTTTTTGGAAATTAAAGCAACACATGCAGAGAATCATTCCAAAATTTATAATCTTAAATATACATATATATTATAAGATGTAGCTGACAGAGTCCATTGAGACCGGAATATCAATTTTTGTATCATTAGCCATCATCAACCGACCATAACCAGAAATTGCCATTCAATTCACCGTTGTAGTTGTCGGTTATATATTTCTGCCAATACCAATAGCTGCTCTGTGGCTGCAGGCGGGGCTCTAGAGTTAACTCCAAGGCACAACGTGACGAGTGAGTCCTTTAACCTATAAGAGACCGCCAAAATACCATCATTGATTATTCTGATCGAAACCATTATACCAAAAGCTCGTGGCGCAGTGGCTAGAGTGTTGGACTTCTGTGCAAAAAGGTCGCGAGCGCAACCCTTGGGCCCGCAGCACCTGGGGTTGGGTATGGTTGGTTGATTACGGCTAATAAGCTAGAAATGGGCGTTCCAGTCTCCATTTTCTTTGTCGAAAATATCAGTCTGCCTATCTCACTAGCGCTATGTGCCTTCTGGCGGATATCTAGAATTAACCCATAAACACAAAGGGACGAGTGAGTCCTGTAACCGATCAGTGACTGCCAAAATACTAGCATTAAGTTTCACGATCGAAACCAGCAAGAAAAAAAGCTAGTGGCACTGTAGCTAGACCAATAGACTTCTGTTAACAAGGTCGCGAGTTCGAGCCATGAGTGCCGCAGCGCCTGGCGTTGGGTATGGCTGGCTGATGACGGCTACTAAGACAGAAATGGCCATTCCAGTCATCCTTGTCGTGGTCAGTTTTATATTTCTGTCCATAGTACTAGCTGCTGTGTGGCTGCTTGCAGGGCTCTTGAGTTAACCCTTTAGGCAAATGGGATAAGTGAATCCTGTAACCGATTGGTGAAGTCCCATCTACTTATTTTTAATCTTTTCGATTGAAACTGGCTTAAAAACGAGCTCGTGGCACAGGCGGTAGATTTTTGGATATCAAATCAACAAGGTTTCGATTTCAAGCATTGGGCGCCGCAGCGCCTATGGGTTGGCTTTGGCTGGCTGATGACAGGTAATTAGTTAGAAATGGCCATTCATGTCACCCTTGTCTTTGTTGCTTATATAATTCAGCTTTGAGCACTAGCTGCTCTGTGCTGGCGGAACACTAGAGTTAACCCCAAGGCACAACGGGACGAGTGAGTTCTGTGACCAATCAGTGACCACCAAAATACCAATTTTTATTATTCCGATCGAAACCAGCAAAATAAAAAGATCGTGGCGCTGGAGTAGAGCTTTGGGCTTTTGTCGAAAATGGTCGTGAGCGAAACCCTTAGGGACCGCAGCGCCTGGGGTTGGGTATGACTGGCTGATGACGGCTAATAAGCCAGAAATTGCCATTCCAGTTTCCATTGTTTTTGTCAAAAATATCAGTCAGCCTATCTCAATAGTACTCTGTTTCTTCTTGTGGGTATCTAGAATTAACCCAAAGACACAATGGGACGATTGATTCCTGTAAATTATCGGTGAATGCCAAAATACTTTCACTTATTTTCTGGATCAAAAACAGCAAGACAAAAATCTAGTGGCACAGTGGCTAGACCAATGGACTTTTGCCCAACAAGGTCACAAGTTCGAGCCTTTTGTGCCGCAGCGACTGAGGTTAGGTATGGCTGGCTAATGACGGCTTATTAGACAGAAATTGCCATTCCAGTAACACTTGTCGTTTTCGGTTTTATATTTCTGCCTATAGCACTAGCTGCTATGTGGCTGCTTGCAGGGCCTTTTGAGTTAACCCTTAAAGCACAACGGGACGAGTTAATCCTGTAACCGATAAGTGAAGGCCCACCTACTTTTTTTTAATCTTCCAAATCAAAACTGGCTAGACAAAAAGCTAGCGGCACAGTGGCTAGACCAATGGACTTTTGCCCAACAAGGTCGCAAGTTCGAGCCTTGTGTGCCGCAGCGACAGGGGTTGGGTATGGCTGGCTGATGACGGCTAATTAGACAGAAATTGCCATTCCAGGCACCCTTGTTGTTGTCGGTTTTATATTTTTGCCTATGGCACTAGCTGCTCTGTGGCTGCTTGCAGGGATCTTGAGTTAAACCTTAAGGCAAAACGGGACGAGTGAATCCTGTAACCGATTGGTGAAGTCCAATCTACTATTTTTTAATCTTCCTGATCGAAACTGGCTAGACAACGAGTTCTTGCCAGAGGGGGTAGATTTTTGGATTTCTACCCAACAAGGTTGCAAGTTCGAGCCCTGGGCGCCCCCACGCCTAAAGGTTGGCTGTGGCTGGCTGATGATGGCTAATTAGCCAGAAATGACCATTCAAGTCACCCTTGTCTTTGTTGCTAATATAATTCTGCTTATATCACTAGCTGCTCTGTGGCTGCTGGCGGAACACTAGAGTTAACCCACAGGCACAACGGGAGGCGTGAGTCCTTTAACCAATCAGTGACCGCAAAAATACCATCAAAAATTATTCAGATCGAAACCATTATCACAAAAGCTCGTGGCGCAGTGGTTAGAGCGTTGGACTTCTGTGAAAAAAAGGTCACGAGCGCAACTATTGGGCGCCGCAGCGCCTGGGTTTGGGTATGGCTGGCTGATGACGGCTAATTAAGTCAGAAATGGCCATTCCAGTTTCCATTGTCTTTTTCGAAAATATCAGTCTGCCTATCTCACTAGCGCTCTGTGCCTTCTGGCGGGTATCAAGAATTAACCCAAAGAAACAACGGGACGATTGATTCTTGTAAATGATCGGTGACTGCCAAAATACTTTCACTTATTTTCTGGACCAAAAACAGCAAGACAAAAAGCTAGTGGCCCAGTGGCTAGACCAATTGACTTCTGCCCACCAAGGTCGCAAGTTCGGAGCCTTGTGTGCCGCAGCGACTGGGGTTGGGTATGCCTGGCTAATGACGGCTAATTAGAAAGAAATTGCCATTCCAGGCACCCTTGTCGTTGTCGGTTTTATATTTCTGCCTATAGCACTAGCTGCTCTGAGGCTGCTTGCGGGGCTCTTGAGTTAACCGTTAAGGCATAACGGGACGAGTGAATCCTGTAATCTATTGGTGAAGGCCCATCTACTATTTTTATTCTTCCCGATCGAAACCGGTTAGACAACGAGCTCATGCCGCATGGGTAAAATTTTGGATTAAAACCCAACAAGGTCGCAAGTTCGAACCTTGGGCGCCACAGCGCCAAAAGGTTGGCATTGGCTGGCTGATGAAGGCTATTTAGGCAGAAATGGCCATTCAAGTCCTTCTTGCCTTTGTTGCTTATATAATTCTGCTTATATCACTAGCTGCTATTTGGCTGCTTGCGGAACACTAGAGTTAACCCAAGGCACAACGGGACGAGTGAGTCCTTTAACCGGTCAGTGACCGCCAAAAAACAATCATTTATTATTCTGATCGAAACCAGCGTATCAAAAAGCTCGTGGTGCAGTGGCTAGAGCGTTTGACTTCTATCATAAAAGGTCGCGAGCGCAAGCCTTGGGCGCTGCAGTGCCTGGGGTTGGGTATTGCTGTCTGACGACGGCTAATAAGCCAGAAATAGCCATTACAGTTTCCATTGTCTTTGTCTAAAATATCAGTCTGCCTATCTCACTAGTGCTCTGTTACTTCTGGTGGGTATATAGAATTAACCCACATAACACAACGGGATGATTGATTCTTGTAAATGATCGGTGACTGCTAAAATACGTTCATTTATTATCCTGATCAAAAACAGCAATACAAAAAGCTAGTGGCGCAGTGGCTAGACCAATAGACTTTTGCCCAACAAGTTCACAAGGTCATGAGGTCAAGCCTCGGGCACCGCAGTGCCTAGGGTTGGGTATGGCTGGCTGATGACGGCTAATTTGCCAGAAATGGCTATTCTAATCTCTCTTGCTGCTGCTTGCGGAGCACATGAGTTAAAAACAAGGCAAAATGGTTCAAGTTCAGGCAGGCGTTTCGAATTTAGGTTCAAATTTCTGACCTCTAACGAATTTATTTTCTTCAAGAATTGTGGCCTACTGTCAACTCGATTAGCTTTCCATTACCATCAACTGGATTCCACTGAACGATAACTTCGTCCTCACAACTTTTCAAAGGATTTCGCAGAACGCGGACTTCCATCGAGTTGGCTCACCCTCGTGTCGACTGTTTGAGAACCGAGACAAGCAATTTCTTCAAAGGCTGAGTGACTCTACTAAAATTATTCGTTGAATGCATCATATTTCGAACATACTTGATAAAGATATCTCTTCCGAATTCATCTACTACTGTATTAGGACGAAAATATCCAGCCTTTTAAGTCATTATCTAATTGGAGAACGACTTAACAGGCTTTTCCCTCGAACATAGGACGAAAACGCATATCTAATGTTTTTTTCTTGTGGATATATTATCTGTGTGCAAAATGGTGAAGTCTAAAATTGAAGTGCAAAATGCTGCTCGGGACGGGATTAAACCAGTGATCCCACTCCTACAAGACCAACGCCTACCCGACTGCACCATCGCGGCACGCTCTGAGAGGCGCTCTAAAAGCCTTATAAATTGATTACAGCCAAAGTACCAGGAAAACTATTGTAGCGGTTGTCAAACGCTGGCCTCCAAGTTAAATCAACTGGAGGAAGAAATCAGGATTATGAAGAAATTTATACAGCAGACCCTCGTTTCAGAGGATCGATTGCCAGAATCAACGCATAGGATAACACGGAGTAGAGCACGAGGTAACCTACACAACAAATCCCCAAATATAAAAAACGTGGTATCTAAGATAACAGTCAAGAGTAGTGACGCAGAGCCTCCAGTAACACTGAAGAATAAGAAAAAGGCGAAAGGTAAGACCACAGGGATCGGGTACCAAAAATCCGAAGGGGATGATGTCAAACTCACAAGAAAAAACAATCGAATGTACAAAATGAAATTGATCAAAATATAACAATGAACGAGCTAAACGAAACACGATAGATAATTATTAACGAAAATAGTCTGCAAGCCACGCGCGCTTCATCAGAGACAAATATAGAGGAGCTGTTGTCCACCGAATGGAGGACACAAAGTGGACCCACAGCGGTAATACCTCCCCAAGCCAAAGACGTTGAAGCCAGTATTGGGGAAGCCCCAACATCAGCCAAGCAAATTATTCAACAGAACCCCTGAAAGGAGGTGCTGTGGACAGGTCACAATGCATAATCGTCCATGGGATTCGTGAATCATCCAACGAAATCCCCAAGTGTAGAATACATGATGATATCATGGCCTTGCAAGAGTGTTTGAGTGAAATAATAAGAGATGATGAAAAAATTAGGGTTTTTAAACTTTTACGACTAAATAGTAAAGATAACACAAACCTTCTAAGAGATAAATCAAGGCCTTT
The DNA here is from genome assembly GCA_017591395.1 of Schistocephalus solidus. Lineage (NCBI taxonomy): Eukaryota > Metazoa > Platyhelminthes > Cestoda > Diphyllobothriidea > Diphyllobothriidae > Schistocephalus > Schistocephalus solidus. The sequence continues at coordinate 82,922 of WEDG01003184.1, forward strand.
AAAGGTAATTTTGGAAAACAAACTTCAGAGAGACCTTCTAATCGAGCGAACAGAAGGGGGAGTCCCCGGTCACAGAGGTATTTTTTGTTTCAACAGGACTACTCCGTACAAGAGAGAATGAAATGAAGGGCGCTAAAAGCGGAATTGGAGAACTTGAAAGAACAGGGAGAGAAGGGACTTGTAATAAGGAACGGAGTGATTGTTCGAATACAAAAACCCCTTCTGTGGAGGACGCCCATCCTTCTGACAAAATTCTCACGGTCGAGCAACTAATCCAATGCAACAATCTACACAAAATCCAGTTCTTCTGCGGAAATATGCAAAGTCTCTTGAATATGGACTCATCCTGTGCGAATGTCGGTCCAGCTGCCTCAATTGAAGTTATTTCAGTTATTTTCAGTTATTCAGAAGGATAGAACAGGACGTCATGGTAGGGGTGTGCTGACTGATGTCAGATATGGCCTGCTCGCGTCCGAAAAAATGAAAAGCTCGCATGCGAATTTGAAGCCATCTGGCTCACCATCAGAACGCCGGGGTCTCAAGCACTTGAGATCCTAACGGTCTACCGACTACTAAGAAACGAGCCGCAGTCAGACAGTAGAATCGTTTGCTAGTCGATCCGCAGTAATGACCTTTATTAATTTTTCCGATCGTATTACGCAAGTGTACAAGCTCTTGGCATGTTGGCTAGAGCGCTGGACTTCTGCTGAACAAGGTCACGAGTTCGAGCCTCGGGCGCCGGAGCGCCTGTGGTTGGGTATGGCTGGCTAATGACGGCTAATAATCCTTAAATGGCCATTCCAGTCTTCCTTGTCTTTGTTGGTAATAGCATTCAGCTTTTATCCCTAGCACTCAGTTGTTTGTTATGGGGCTCTTGAGTTAACCCCAAGAAACATCAGGATGATAGAGTCCTGATACCGATCGGTGATCGCCAAAAATACTATTTTATTTTTGTGATCCTAACCGGCTAAACGAAAACTCGTGGCGCATTGGATAAAGCGTTAGTCTTCTGCCCAACAAAGTCACGAGTTCGAACCTCTGACGACGCTGAGCCTGGGGTTGGGTATGGCTGGTTGATGACGGCTAATAAGCCAGAAATAATCTTTCCAGTCTCCTTTGTCTTTGTCGAAAATATCAGTCTACCTATCTCAGTAGCGCTCTGTGGCTTCTGGCGGGTATCACGAATTAACCCCACTGCACAATGGGACGGGTGAATCCTGTAACCAGTCAGTGATCATTTTAATACCATTGTTAATTTTTTCGATCGTAGCCGACAAGAAAAAAAGCTCGTGGCGCAGTGGCTAGAGCTTTGGTCTTCTCCCCAACAAGGTCACTAAATCGAGCCTTGTGAACCACAGCGCCTGGGGTTCGGTATGACTGGCTGATGACGACTAATAAACCCGCAATGACTATTCCAGTCTCCTTTGTCTTTGTCTGTTATATCATTCTGCCTATATCACTATATGTTCTGTTGATTTTTTAAGGGGCTCTTGAGCAAACACCAAGGCACAAGGGGACAAGTGAGTCCTGTATCCGTTAGCTGATCGCGAAAATACCATTTATAATTTTTCCGATCATAAACAGCAAGACAAAATGCTCGTGGCACATTTGGTAGAGCTTTGGATTTTGCACAACAAGGTCGCGAGTTCGACCCTCGGGCACCGTTGCGCCTGGGGTTGGGTATGGCTGGCTGGTGATGCCTTATAAGACAGAAATGGCCAATCCAGTCTCCATTGTCTTTGTCGCAAAATAGCAGTCTGCTTATCTGATAAGCGCTCTGTGGCTTCTAGCGGGTATGTAGATTTAACTATAAGGCACAACGTGACGAGTGTTTCCTGTAACCGGTAGTGATCACCTTCTTACCATTATGAAATTTTTTTGATCGAAGCCGGCAAGACAAAAATATCGTGGCGCAGCGGCTAGAGCGTTGGACTTCTGCCCAACATTGTCGCGAGTTCGACAACTGGGCGCCGCAGCGCCTGGGTTTGGGTATGGCTGAGTATAACGGCTAATAAGCCAGAAACGGCCATTCAAATCACCCTTGTCTTTGTCAATTATATATTTCTGCCTTAATCCCCAGTTGCTCGGTGGCTGCTGGCGGGGTTATAGAGTTTACCCCAAGGCGCAATGGGGCGAGTGAGTCCCCCAAACGATCGGTGAGTGCCTAACTACCACTGCTTATATTCCCGTTCGAAACCGGCAAAAAAACGAGCAAGTGGCGCAGTAGGTAGAGCTTTATCCTTCTGCCCAACAATGTCGCGAGTACAGGCCCTTGGCACCGCAGCGCCTGGGTCTTCGTATGGCTGCCTGATGACAACTAATATGCCAGAAATGAACATTCCAGTCACCCTTGTTTTTGTCGTTAATATAACTCTGCATATATCTCTGGAGGCTCTGTGACTGCTAGCATTGCATTAGAGTTAACCAAGCGCACAACGGGACGAGTGAGTTCTGTAATTGATCGATGATTGACCAGCTATAATGTTTAATTTTTCCATTCGAAACTGGCAGGACGACGAACTCGTTCCGCAGTGGGAAGAGCGTTAGACCTCTGCCCAAAAATGTCGCGAGTTTGAGCCTGTTGTTAGGTATGGTTGGCTGATGACAGCTAATAAGCCAGAAATGATCATTCCAGTCTCTCTTTCCTTTGTCAGTAATATCATTCAGCCTTTGTCTTGAGCTGCTCAGTGGCTGCTTTCGGCGCTTTTGCGTTAACCCAGAGGCACAATTTAAAGATTAATCCTGTTACCGATCGCTGAGCGCGTTATTACTATTGTTTACCTTCCCGATCAAAACCGGCAAAAAACAAGCTCTTTGCGTAGTGAATAGTGCGTTGGACGTCTACCAAACAAGGTTGCAAGTTCGAGCCCCGGGCGCCACAGCACCTGGGTTTGGGGATGACTGGTTGATGACGGCTTAAAAACCAGAAATGCACATTCCTGTCTCACTTCTGATGGACTTCTGTTAACAAGGTTTCGAGTTCGAGCCTCGGGGGCCGCAGTGCCTGGGGTTGGGTATGGATGGCTGATGATGGCTTGTAAGCCAGAAATGCCCATTTCTGTCTCCCTAGTCTTTGTCGGTAATATATTTTTATCCTATATCACTTGCTGCTCAGTTAATTCTTGCGTGGCTCTGAAGTTAACACCAAGGCACAACGGGAGAATTCAGTCCTGTAACCGATGGTAGATCGCTAAATACCATTAATAATTTTTCCAAAGGAAACTGGCAAGACAAAATGCTCGTGTCGCCGTGGCTCGAGAGTTAGACTTCTACGCAACAAGGTAGAGAGTTCGAGCCTCCGGTGCCGCACTGCCTAGGTTTGGGTGTGGCTGGCTTATGACGGCTAATAAGCCAGAAATGGACATTCCAGTCTTCATTGTCTTTGCCAGTAATATCATTTAGGCTATATCAGTAGCTGCTCAGTGAATTCTTGCGAGTCTCTTGAGTTAGAACCAAGGCACAACGGGACAAGTGGGTCCTGTAACCGATCGGTGAGCGCAAAAATACCATAATTAATTTTTCCGATCGAAACTGGCATGATAACAAGCTCGTAGCATGGTGGCTAGAGCGTAAGATTTCGGCCAAACAAAATGTTACGAGTTTAAGCGTAGGGTGCTGCAGCGCATTGAGTTGGTTATAACTGGCTGTTGACGACTAGTAAGTCCGAAATGACCATTCCAGTCTCCCTTGTCTTTGTCTGTTATATCATTCTGCCTATATCACTATATGTTCTGTTGATTTTTTAAGGGGCTCTTGAGCAAACACCAAGGTACATGGGGACAAGTGAGTCCTGTATCCGTTAGCTGATCGCGAAAATACCATTTATGATTTTTCCAATCATAAACAACAAGACAAAATGCTCGTGGCACATTTGGTAGAGCTTTGGATTTTGCACAACAAGGTCGCGAGTTCGACCCTCGGGCACCGTGGCGCCTGGGGTTGGGTATGGCTGGCTGGTGATGCCTTATAAGACAGAAATGGCCAATCCAGTCTTCATTGTCTTTGCCAGTAATATCATTTAGCTATATCAGTAGCTGCTCAGTGGATTCTTGCGGGTCTCTTGAGTTAAAACCAAGGCACAACGGGACAAGTGGGTCCTGTAACCGATCGGTGAGCACACAAATACCATAATTAATTTTTCCGATCGAAACTGGCATGATAACCAGCTCGTAGCATGGTGGCTAGAGCGTAAGATTTCGGCCCAACAAAATGTTACGAGTTTAAGCGTAGGGTGCTGCAGCGCATTGGGTTGGTTATAACTGGCTGATAACGGCTAATAAGCCAGAAATGGCCATTTCAGTCTGCCTTGTATTTGTGAATTATATCCTTCTGCCTATATCACAAGCTGCTCTGTGGCTGCTGGCGGGGCTCTAGAGTTAACCACAAGGCACCAAGGGACGAGTGAGTACTGTATCTGATCAGTGAGCGCTTAACTATTAATGCTAATATTCTCGATAGAAACTGGCAAGACACTGGGCTCGTGGCGCAGTTGCTAGAGCGTTGGACCTCTACCCAAGAAGGTTGCGAGTTCGAGCCTCGTATACCGCAGGGCCTGGTGTTTATTATGGCTGTCTGCTGATGACAAATAAGCCAGAAATGACCATTTCAGTCTTCCTTGTCTTTTTCGGTTTTATAACATTCTGCATTTATCACTTGCTTTCCAGAGGCTGCCTGCAGATATCTTGAGTTATCACAGACGCAAAATGGGACGAGTGAATCCTGTAACCGATCTGTTAGCGCCAAACTACCATTTTTAATTTTTCTGATTTAAAAAGGCAAGATAACGAGCTAGTAGTGCGCAGTCTAGAACACTGGACTTCTACCCAACAAGGTTGCGAGTTCGACAACTGGGCACCGCAGCGCCTGGGGTTGGTTATGGCTGGCTGATGACGGCTAATAAGCCAGGAATGTCCATTAAAATCTTCCAAGTCTTTGTCGGTAAAATAATTCTGCCAATATCACTAGCTGATCTGTGGCTGGTTGCAAGTCTCTTGAGTAAACCCCAAGACACAACGGGACAAGTGAGTCCTGCACCAGATCGGTAAAAGGTCAACTACCATTATTATTGTTTCCGATCACAACCGGCAAAATAACAAGTTTTGTCATGAGGGATTGAGCGTAAGACTTCTCCCCAACCAGGTCACGAGTTCGAGCTTCGAGCACCGCAGCGCCTGTGGTTGGGTGTGGCAGGCTGATGACGGCTAATAAGCCAGAAATGGCAATTACAGTCTCCCTTGTCTTTGTCAGTCATATCATTCAGCCTAAATTAATAGCTGCTCAGTGGCTTCTTGCGGTGCACTTGAGTTAACATCAAGGCTCAACGGTACAAAAAAGTCCTATAACCGATCGGTGAGAGCCCAACTACCATTATTATTGTTTCCGATCGAAAGCGGCAAGATAACAAGCCCGTGGCACGGTGGCTAGAGCGTTAGACTTCTTCTTAATAAAGATCACGAGTTCGGCCATTGGGCGCCATAGAGCCTGCGGTTAGGTATGGTTGACTGATGACGCCTAATAAGATAGAAATGGCCATTTCAGTCTGCCTTGTATTTGTGGATAATATCCTTCTGCCTTTATCAGTAGCTGCACTGTGGCTGCTAGTGGGATTCTAGAGTTAACCACAAGGCACAACGGGACGAGTGAGTACTGTATCTGATCAGTGAGCGCCCAACTATTAATGCTAATATTACCACTCGAAACCGGTTTAGCGTTGGACTTCGACACACGAAGGTTGCGAATTCGAGCCTCGGGCATCGTAGCGCCCGGTGTTCATTATGGCTGTCTGCTGACGACAAATAAGCCAGAAATGTCCATGCCAGTCTCTTCAGTCTTTGCCGGTAAAATCATTCTGCCTATATGCCGAAGCTGCTCTGTTGCTGCTGGCAGGGTTCTAGAGTTAACCTTACGACACAATTGGACGAGTAAGTCCTGTAACCGATCGGTAAGTGCTTCAATACCTTTGCTACTATTCCTGATTGAAACCGGCAAGATAAAAAGCTCTTGGCATGGTTGCTTGAGCATTGGACTTCTGCCCAACAAGGTTGTGAGTTCGAGCCTAGGGCACCGCAGCGCCTGGGGTTGGGTATGGCTGGCTGATGACAGCTAAAATGACAGAAATGGCTATTCTAGTCTCCCTTGTCTACGTCGGTATTAAAATTAAGCCTATATCTTTAGCTGTTCTATGGCTGGTTGCAGGGCTCTTGAGTTAACCCGAAGGCAATAAGGGACGAGTAAGTCCTGTATACGATCTGTGAGCGCCTTACTACCATTTTTAATTTTTCAGATTGAAAACGGTAATATAAGGAGCGCGTAGTGCGCTGGCTAGTGCGCTGGACTTCTGCCCAACAGGGTCGCGAGTTCGAGCCTCTGGCGCGGCAATGACTGCGTTTGGGAAAGGCTGGCTGATAAAGGCTTATATACAAGAAATGCCTATTCCAGTCTGCCTTTCTTTAGCGGTAAAATATTTTTGCTTATATTACGAGCTGCTCTCTGGCTGCTGGTAGGTCACTAGAGTTAACACCAAGGCACAACGGGAGGAGTAAATCCTGTCACCGATCGGTGAGATCACAACTTCTATTATTATTGTTTCCGATCGAAAGCGAAAGATAACTAGCCCGTTGCGTGGTGGCTAGATCGTCAGATATCTGCCCAACAAGGTCAAGAGTTCGACCCCCTTGGACGCCGAAGTGCCTTTGGTTGGGTATAGCTGGCTGATAATGGCTAATAAGCCAGAAATGGCCATTCCAGTACTCTTTGTTTTTGTCGGATATATCAATCTGCCTATATCTCTAGCCGCTCAGTGGCTTCTTGTAGTGCTCTTGAGTTAACACCAAGGCACAACGGAACACAAAAATCCTGAAACTGATCGGTGAGAGCCCAAATACCATTATTTATGTTTCCTATCAAAATCGGCAGGATAACAAGCCCGTGGCATGGTGGCTAGAGCGTTAGACTCCTTTCAATAAGGTCACGAGTTCGAGCCTCGGAAGCTGCAGCGCTTGCGGTTGGGTATGGCTGGCTGATGACGGCTTATATACCAGAAATGCCCATTCCAGTCTGCCTTGTCTACGTCGGTAATAAGATTAAGCCTATATCTTTAACTGCTCAGTGGCTGGTTGCGGGTCTCTTGGCTAAAAACCAAGGCAATACGGGACGAGTGAGTCCTGTAACTGACCGGTGATCGCCCAAATACCATTATTATTTTTTCCGATCGAAACCGGTTAAACGAAAAGCCCGTGGCCATTTCGGTCTCCCTTGTCTTTGTTGGTAATATCATTCAGAAAATATCACTAGCTGCTCAGTGGCATCTTGCGGGGCTTTTTAGTTAACACTAAGGCACAACTTGTCATGTGAGTCCTGTAACTGATCGGTGAGAGACCAACTACCATTATTATTGTTTCCGATCGAAAGCGGCGAGATTGCAGGCATGTGACATTGTAGCTAGAGCGTTAGACTTTTGCCCAAAAAAATCACGATTTAGAGCGACGGGCGGCGGATCGCCTGTGCTTAGATATGGCTGGCTGATTTATGCTTATAAACCAGAAATGGCCATTCCAGTCTCTCTTGTCTTTATCTGTTATATCATTTCACATATGCCCCGAGCTGCTCAGTGGTTTCTGGCGGGGCTCTTCAGTTAACACCAGGGCACAATGTGATAAAAGAGTCCTGTAAGCGATCAATTAGCGCCGAAGACCATAATTTATTTTCCTGATCGAAACACGCAAGATAACAACCTCGTGGCATGGTGGCTAGAGCGTTGGACTTCTGCCCATCAAGATCGCGATTTTGAACCTCGGGCGCCGCAGCGTCTGTGGTTGGGTATGGCTGGCTGATAACGGCTAATAAGCCAGAAATTTCCATTCCAGTCCCCCTTGTCTTTCTTGGTTATATCAATCTGTCTATATCTCTAGCTGCTCAGTGGCTTCTTGCGTTGCTCTTGAGTAAATACCAAGGCAAAACGGGACAAAAGAATCCTGTTACTGATCTGTGAGATCCCAACTATCGTTATTAATGTTTCCTATCGAAATTGGCAAGATAACAAGCCCGTGGCATGGTGGCTAGTGCGTTAGACTTCTGCCCAATAACGTCACGGTGTGCGCCCAAATACCTTAAGAAATTTTTCCGATCTAAACTGGCAAGAGAACAAGCTAGTGGCGCTTTGGCTAGAGCATTTGGCTTCTGTCCAAGAAGATCATGAGTTCCAACCTCGGGCACCACAGCGCCTGGGGTTGGGAATGGCAAGATGTTGACGGCTAATAACCCAGAAATGGCCATTCCAGACCCCCTTGCCTTTGTCCATATTATCATTCTGCCTATATCTCTGGTTCCTCTGTGGACGCTGACATTGCTTCAGAGTTCACCAAATGCACGACGTTACGAGCTAGTCCTGTAAACGACTGGTGAGCTCTTTACTATCATTTTTAATTTTTCCAATCGAAACCGGACAGACAACGAGTTTGTTGCGCAGTAGGTACAGCATTGGTCTTCTGCCCAACAAGGTCACGAGTTTGAGCCTCGGGCGCCGTTGCGCCTGGGGTTGGGTATGTCTGCCAGATGATAGCTAATAAGCAAGAAATGGCAATTCCAATCTACCTTGTCTTTAATGATAATATCATTCTGTCTATATCTCGAGCTTCACTGTGAGTCTTGTAAGTGATCTGTGAGCCCCTAAATACCATTATGACATTTTCCGATCGAAACCGGCAAGAGAACAAGCTTGATGCTCGTTTGCTAGAGCATTTGACTTCTGCCCAAAACGGTCCTGAGTTCAAGCCCCAGGCGCCGCGGCACCTGGGGTTGGGTATGGCTGGCTGATGACGGCTAATAAACAAGAAATGGTCATTCCAGTCTCCCTTTTCTTTGTCGGAAATATTATTCTAATGATTTCACTAGTTGCTTTGTGTCTGCTGGCGGGACACTAGATATAACCGCCGGGCACAAACGGACGAGTAAGTCCTGTATCTGATCAGTGAGCGTCCGAAAACCATAATGAATTTTTTCCATATAAACCGGCAAGACATTAAGATCGTAGTGCTAAGGCTATAGCGTTGGAATTCTGCCAAACAAGGTCGCGAGCTCAAGCCATGGGCGACGCAGGGCCTCGGGTTTTGTATGGCTGGCTGATGACGGCTAATAACCCAGAAATGGCCATTCCAGTTTACCTTTTTTTGTCGGTTATATCATTCTGCCTAGATCACTAGCTGCTCTGTGGGTGCTGGCGGGGCTCTTGAAATAACTTGAAGGCTAACGGGACGTGTGAGTCCTGTAACCGATCTCTGAGCGCCAACTTCTATTGTTCATCTTCCCGATCGAAACCGGCAAGACAACGAGCTCGTGGCGCAGTGGGAAGAGCGTTGAACCTCTACCCAACAAGGTTTCAAGTTCGAGCATGAGGCCCTCTAGCGCCTGGGGTTAGGGTATGGCTGGCTGATGGCGGCTAATAAGCGAGAAATGGCCATTCAAGTCTCCTTTGTCTTTGTCGAAAATAAAATTCAGCCTATATCACTAGCGCTCTGTTGCTTGTAGAAGTGCTCTTGAGTTAACCCCGATACACAACAGGACGAGGGTGTCCTGTAACCGGTCGGTTATCGCCTAAATACCATTGATAGTTTTTCCTGTCGAAACCGGCAAGATAAAAAGCTCAAGGTGCCGTCGCTAGAGCGTTGGTCTTCTGCCCAATACAGGTCACGAGTTCGAGCCTCGGGCGATGCAGCGCATGAGATTGGGTATGGCAGGCTGATGACGGCTAATAAGCCAGATATCTTCATTCAGTCTCCATTGTTTTTGTCGGTAATATCGTTCTGCCTATATGACTAGCTGCTTTGTGGCTGCTGTAGGGGCTCTAGAGTTAACCCCAAGGCAATACGGTACGAGGGGTTCTGTAACCGATCGAGTAATGCCCTACTTCAATTTTTAATATTTTCGATCGAAACCGTTAAGACTTCAAGCACTTGGTGCAGTGGATTGAGCGTTTGACTTGTGCCAAACAAGGTCGCGAGTTCGAGCCATGCGCAACACTGCATCTGGTGTTAGGTATGGCTGGCTGATGACGTCTAGTAAGCCAGAAATGGTCATTCCAGTCTGTCTTGTTTTTGTCCGTTTTATCATTCTGCCTATAACGCTAGCTGCTCTGTGGATACTGGCAGGGCTCTTCAGTTAAACTCAAAGCACAACGGGACGAGGGAGTCCTGTAACCGATCGGTGACCGGCTAGACAAAGAGCTAGAGGTGCAGTGGGTATAGCGTTGGACCTCTTCCAACAGTACAGCGAGTTCGATCCTCGTGCGGTGCAGTGCCTGGGCAAGGGTTTGGCTGGTTGATAACGACCAATAAGCCAGAAATAGCCATTCCGTTCTCCCTTGTCTTAGCTTATTAGCCGAAAATGGCTATTTCAGCAAACCTGCTCTTTGTCGGTTATATCATTTTGCCTATATCACTAGCTGCTCTTAAGTTTCTGGGGGGCTCTAGAGTTAAGTCCAAAGCCCAACGGGAAAAGTGAGTCCTGTATCCGATCGGAGAGCGCCCAACTATTATAGTCAATATTCCCGATTGAAACGAGGGACGAGGGAGTCCTGCAACCGATCGGTGAGCGCCGCACAATTATTGTTAGGGATTCTGATCGAACCTTGGTAGAACACGAGCTTATGGCGCAGTAAGGTAAAGCGTCTGACTTCTGCCCAACAATGCAGCGAGTTCGAGACTAGTGCGCCGCTAGGCCTGGTGTTGTGTATGGCTGGTTAATGACGAGTTATAAGCCAGAAAAATCCATTCCGTTCTCCCATGTCTTTGTCGGTAATATATTTTTTGCCTATAAAACTAGCTGCTCTGTTCCTGCTGGTGGGGCTTTTGAGTTTACCCCAAGGCACAACGAGACGTGTAAGTCCTGTAACAGATCGGTGAGCGCACAACCACCATAGTCAATATTCCCGATCGAAACTGGCAAGACAACAATCATGTGGCGCATTAAGTAGTGCATTGGACTTCTGCCCAACAAGGTCACGAGTAAGAGCCTCGTACGCCGTATTGCCTGGAGTTGGGTATTCCTGGCTGATGACGACTTATAATCCAGAAATGGCTTTTCCACTCCTCCTTATCTTTGTCGGTAATATCATTATGCATATATCACAAGCTGCTCTGTGGCTGCTGTCGGGGCTCTAGAGTTAACCACAAGGCACAACGGGACGAGTGAGTCCTGGAAACGAACGATAAAAGCCCAACTACTATTGCTGATATTCCCGATCAAAACCAGCAAGCTAACGAGTTCATGGCGCAGTGTTAAGTGCGCCGGAATTCAGCCTAACAATATCGCGTGTTCGATCCTTGGCTGCTGCAGCGCCTGAAGTTGGGTATTGCTGGCTGATGACGACTTATATAACCAGAAATATCCATTCCATTCTTCATTTTCTATGTCGGCAATATCATTCTGCCTATATCACTTGCTGCTCTTGTGTTACCGGTGGGGCTCTAGAGTTAACCCCAAGGCACAACGGGACGAGTGAGTCGTGTAACCGATGGGTGAGCGACGCATTATTATTGTTAAAGATTATGATCGAAACCGGGTAGAACACAAGCTCATGGCGCAGTAAGGGAATGTGTTAGACTTCTGCCCAACAATGCAGCGAGTTCGAGCCTCGTACACCGCAGTGCCTGTTGTTGGGTGTGGCTGGTTGTTGACGAATAATAAGCCAGAAATAGCCATTATGTTCTCCCTTGTCTTTGTCGGATAAATCATTCTGCCTAATTCACTATCTGTTCCGTGGAAGCTGGTGGGGCTCTAGAGTAAACCTTAAGGCACAACGGCACGAGTGATTCCTGTAACCGATCGTTGAGCCCCCAAATACTATTGTTTATAGTCCCGATCAAAAACTGCAGGACAACAAGCTCATGGCGCAGGTGTAAAATGCATGGACTACTGCCCAAAAAAGTTGCGAGTTCGAGTCTCGGGCGCCGCAGCGCCTGCGGCTGAGTATGGCGGGCTGATGACGGCTAATAACCCAGAAATGGCCATTCCAGTCTCCCTTGTTTTTGTCGGTTATATCATTCTGCATATTTCACTAGCTGTTCTGAGGCTGCTGGCGGGGAGATAGAGTAAACTTCACGGCAGAACGAGAAGAGTGAGTCCTGTAACAGCTCTATGAGCACCAAACTACCATAGTTAATATTCCCGTTCCAACACCACCAACACAACGAGCTCGTGGCGCAGTGGTTAGAGCGTTAAAAATCTGCCCAACAAGGTATCGAGTTGGAGCCTCGGGCGCCGTTGCGCCTGGGATTGGGTAAGGCTGGCTGATGACGGCAAATTTGCCAGAAATAGCCATTTTAGTCTCCCTTTTTTGTCGGTAATATCATTCTGCCTATATTACTCTCTGCTCAGAGGCTGCTGAAGAGGCTCAGGAGTTGCCCCAAGGCACAACGAGGGGAGTGAGTCCTGTAACCGATCGGTGAGCACCGAACAATTATTGTTTATATTCCCGATCAAAACCAGCAAGAGAACGAGCTCATGGCGCAGTGGGTAAATCGTTCGAGCTCTGCCCAACAATGTAGGGAGTTCGACCCTCACCTGCCACAGCGCATGGGTTGGGTTAGGCTGGCTGATGGCGAAATATAATCCAGAAATAGCTTTTCCATTATCCCTTGACATTGTAAGTAATATGATTCTGCCTATATAACTAGCTGCTCTGTGGCTGCTGGCGGGGTTCTAGATATTACCCCAAGGCACAACCGGCGGAGTGAGTCCTGTAACCGTTCAGTAAGCATCCAAATACTATTGTCAATATTCCCGATCGAAACATGCTAGAAAACCAGTTTCTATCGCAGTGGTTAGAGCGTTAAACTTCTGCCAAACAAAGTCGCGAGCTCAAACCCATGAGGTGGAGGCACAATAGGCGGGTCCCAAAATAAATGCATTAACTCAAGATACTTAAAAGCTCACAGTAGGTTGTCTTGTTCACCTGAAGATAACCAGAAACACGGGAAACTATCGACAGTGTGCTACGGGGCTTGCGTAG